>OX442423.1:2920908-3028322 GCA_949361645.1 Spongilla lacustris | reverse complement strand
CCCGGTCCAACCATAGATATTAAAGTAATATCTATTTTTCTCGCCGATTTCAATTTCATCTGCATGACTTGTGTTTGCATCGCACGGAAAACTACATGTGCACGAGACTACTTGTACTAAAGCTGAAGCGCTTTGCAACGATAAACTTATTAAACCTTAGTGAACTAGTATAATGCTCAATCCTCCGTAAATTGTTAGTATACTTGTTACACGTTAAATTGCAATCTAATTTATTGTGGCCGTTCGATCCCCCCCCCCCCCCCCCCCCCCCCCCCCATTTTCCGCCGCCGTCTCTATACATACTCGCACTAGCTGTCAACACAAAGCAACATATGTGAATACTATTAAGTATACAGCGGGGATTGATATTCACCGCATGTACCTGCGCTCCCGCGTAGATCTGCCCACTTGTTTATGCACATGCAATAAGTGGACAGGGTACATAACCTGAGCCTAGAAATACATAATGCAAGCGGAGCATACCGTTCTCGGTTCCAGGGTTTTCGTCCCTTCTCGGACCTAGCCGAGGAGCGCTTGCATTAGACGGCTGCACCACTCCAGTTTGCCTCGAGTCATTAGAGGAGTAATACTCCCAGCCACACAGGCCAGACTCCAGATCGCAGTTGTGCTGCACAACAACAGGCTCTGTTGCGGCGCGGAATTAAGTATAGCACAATGCATGGTACAGATTAGCACCATAAATAAATAAAACCAGCGACTTTGCCGTTTATAAACTTACGTGCATTGCATATTAGGGTGCACCCGAGCAAAGCTGCACACACCCAAGTCACCAATCGTCAACACTTTACGGAAGTGGGGCAGGATACTGAATAATGAATTTGCATGTATGCATGCGCGCATATTGATTATGACACATGCATATTCGTATGCCACATATCAAACTTGTATTGGGATTAGTTAGTTAACTAGCCTCGTCCCCAGGCCCTGTTTTTTTATAAGATGCGGGGGCGAAAAACAGGGCCTGGTATTGACTGGCAGGGTCCTAGCGCGCATGCGCTAGCCATTACCAATACGCTTGGTAATCGCATACTGTTGTAATTTTTGTTTGTAAACCTTTCCGTACACCATCTGGTTCTCAGCGTAAACTCTTCCTCGTCCCAGACTGTCGTATATGTAGAGTTTTGTACGTTGACTTACTACCTTTGCTTCTTGGACCACCTCTACGATTGGTACGTGTAGGCTGCCACCTCACGCTACTTGCCATCTTTAGCCGAAGCCACAATGCTGACAACCTACTTGTACTCTCGTGGTGCGCACTCATTGGAAATACCTACACTTGGCACAAAGGCCTTGTCCATCGATACTTCGTCACCAAATGTAGGGTAGTTCCAATGAGTGCGCACCACCCTTGCGCCTCATCGAGCGGACGTCTATGGTCACGATGCTTTCTTTGTAAAATGTTTATATATAAGTATACAATTACTTTGCTATCAGGCAGCTGGGTCCGGGGGGGACCCGGTTGCCTAGGCATTTGGGTCCGGGATAATTAATTTTTTACATCTAGGCATATAGGTCCGGGGGGACCCACATGCCTAGGCAACTGGGTCCGGGGGGGACCCAGTTGCCTAGGCATATGGGTCCCCCCGGACCCAAAATGGGGGGGGGGGGGGGGGGGGGGGGACCCGTGTGTCCTAGCCTCGTATATACTTTTGCATTTTAATGTACTGAGCTGAACAAAGCAGCGAGTCCTTGGGCGCCGTGGTATACGGTGTATGACAAAGAAACAAGCTATACATGTATATGTATTTAAACTGTTAACAGTGTATAGAAGTACATATACCTATAGAAATCCTTCTCTAATTATCGGATTCAATTGCGTTGGCGATGCGGATTACGCGCGATCTGTTCAGTTTAAAAGGCGGCGGTGATCTCAGATGTCCAGAAGACTCGCTTCAAGCAATAGTATGAGCTACGAATCGAGTGCATTATCAGTTGCACGCAAGATAAATGAATTGTTATTCTCTCTCGCACTTAATTGCTTGATATGAGTCATAAGAAGCAAATAAGTGCGAGAGAAGATTTGAAAGTAAACGGCTGCCTGTGAGTCAATCGAACACTATAGTTTCAGAATGTCTAAACGTGATATACATGTATATATTACACGTAGATCAAACTCTGAGCAAGAGGTAAAAAAAAAAAAAATGGCTGGAATAATAATAATTATTGCTATTTCAGAAAACAAATGTTCTGCACTGTTCTTTTGATCCAGAACTCCAAGTGGATCATGCACACTCTTATGATTCTATTTCTGGGTCAAGTGGATTGGCACATAACTGACTTAGTTAAGCTAAGAAAGTACTTTCTATCCCAACATTAAATGCCCAGCCCACCATGGAGAGGATGTATTCCATCCAACGTTCGGAGAGGTGGTGACATTGTCATGGCAACTAGTAATGAAGTTAAAAAATTAATCTATTGAATAACAACACACTCATACATGTAACATGCACAGATGCACTAGCATGCACACAATGGATGAATCTTATTGTGTGTGCCTTGCTATGAGGAGCTTCCCCATCACAACAAACAACCCATTGGAGGACTTATAGAGTAACCTCAAGGTCTTCTACCCACACACCTCTACCCCACACACTAAATTTAGTTATGCAAATGCGTGCCAAGTGACTTTTGTGGTGCATTTCTCTCAAGATCACTATAACAGCATTTCATGTACCTCTAATATAGTGCAAATATTTAAAAACCCGCAGAATGTCCTGGGGTGGGAGCAAATACCTTTTGCTCAAATATGCATTCTATAGCCTTGGCTTGTGCAGAGGCTAAGGTCCCCCACTGAACATTTTTTACTCTGGCATCATCTTTATATTTTATAGTTTATTTCGTTTTTTGGGTTTGTGTTATTTTCTCTTATATGTAACTTTTAATTATTATCATTAAGTCACTGGCATATTCGTTTATTTATGTTATACAGGAAACATCATGTGATGGAATAGCATGCCATCAAAGGATATAGAGCTAGTCATGGTCCTGATGGGAGAGGCCAAAACCATCACATGAGTCAAGTGGGTTCTGCATGATGAGTTTTGTGTTGTCAATGGCATCATTTCTCTTATCTGACTATGAGTATGCGCTACTCCTATAACAGCATTTCCTCTAACTCTGAACTGAACAGTATTAATATATTAAAAAAAAAAAACCTTCAACGGATTACCACGCATACTTACACATGTTATACATGCATGCAAGCGTGCATGTGCACAACCCTAATTATCGATGTCACACCATTTTTGCTATAAGTATGTGTTTGGTTTAGTGTGCACTCCTACCTGCCAAAGAATTCCATTATTTGGGTGTAATGGATCAGTGCAGAACAGTACTAGTACAGGAATGTGCATGTAGCCCCAACATGCGCTAGTATAGGCTGTATTCCCCCGGCCTTTTACTAGACCTAAAAAAAATATATGTTGCTGCACCACACAACTGTACTTACACTCTCACATGCGTTCAAGTAACTTCATGACTGTATGCATGAGTGCTATACGTAATTTAGTTTAAACAAAATTACTTCAATTCAGAATAACCAGACCACTTCTATTATGGCCGCGACGGCCCTGTACAACAGCATGGCCACGCTGAGGTCGGACCACGCCTAACTAGGTATGTGCAGGGCCGTAGATAACTTTTATAATTTGGGGGGGGCACAATAGGTCTGAATGTCATATAATTCAGTCTAATTAATTCATATCTATTATTCGTCAGTGTACAGGCATGCCCTGTACGTATAAGCCTACATGTAAGCACAATTCTTTACAACTTGCATGCGTGCGCGCGTTATCATGCACCTAAAATCCCGGCGACTGGCATTGCGGTTTGCAGGCTCGCTACTAGCGCTTGAGTGAAGTATTACCCGAGCTTTATTTTGTAGGGACTTCGGAGTCCTCCTTTGAAGATATCAATATTGAAATTGCGATTGTCACGCCCTAAAAAAAAAAAGTAATAAATTTTTGGGGGGGGGGGCACGTGCCCCCCCAAGCTCCCCCTTATCTACGGCCTTGATGTGGTTATGTGCTGAATGTAGGCCGAGAGATTTAGGCCTATGCAAGTAGCTGTGGTGGTGTGCTGAGGGTGATGGGAATCTGGTATGATGCACGGGGCTAGCTGTGGTGTGTCTGATGTGATGCGTGAGTGCTATCCGAACATGTCTTGACTCTTGCGGTGTTGTAAAAGCACTAACGCATGGAAGCATTAATTGTATTATATTCTCAACAGGTAGATGATTCGAGGACGATACCATCGTATTCATCCACACACAAATGTATTCACATCAAATATAAACTGGTAGCACCAAATTTTGGTGTTCACTGTGTAGAACACCAATTTGGGGCTTCCAGAGCACGGAAATTTTTTACAGTCTGGGGATTGAGTGCTGCAGGAGTGACAGCCATTACTCAGTGAGCAGAATAATCTAGGTATTCGGCTAGCAAATTGTCAAAATCTATTCGGAAAAATCGATTTTCTGTTTTCAAGTGTTCGGAAAAAATAGATTTTCAGATCCAGAAAAAAGATTAGTATTCGGGGGAAAAAAATCCATTTTCCTTGTTTGGAAAAAGCACCATATCAACAAAAAAAAAAAAAAAAAAAAAAAAAAAAAAAACAAGAAAAGCTGGGGGGCTTCCCCCAGGCCCCGTCAGGAAGTCACCTCCCCCCCCCCCCCCGCCTTCTTTGTATTTGTACCGATTGTACGTCCGCCTCTAGTTCGCTCTCGTTCTCACTGCAAAATGCTGGGTATTGGTGTGTTCCTCCTCTCGATTGCGTTCGTGACAGCCGTCCCCATGGGGATGCGGGCACCGCCCGTGCCTAAAGACAGCGTCCTCCCCTCTGAGTCCTGGTACACACAGCAGCTGCTGGATCACTTCGATGCCAACGACACGACCACGTGGCAGCAGCGCTACTTCGTGGAAGATTCGTTCTGGACGCAAACGGGACCTGTGTTCCTGATGCTGGACGGGGAGGGCCGGGGGGCCAATCCGGCGTGGCTGGTTGGCGACACTGAGATAATGCTGAACGCACGAAAATACGGAGCCATGGCCATCCTTCTGGAACACAGGTATTTAGTACTTTATAAATACATAAGAATTGAAAGAAACGGATCAAATATGTATAACCTTAGGCAGTTGTCACAACACAATATTTCATATGAAATGAACCCTGCAAGAAACCAATAGAGCATATACTTAGCATTTGAGATAATAGATCTAGCACAAATGCCAACACACACGGCTATATTCACTATTTCTAGTGACATGATGCATCAACCAGTTTTTGCAGTGTGTGTTGGCATTTGTGCTAGATCTATTATCTCAAATGCTAAGTATATGCTCTATTGGTTTCCGGCTTGCAGGGTTCATTTCATATGAAATATTGTGTTGTGTACAACTGCCTAAGGTGTTGCCGGAAGGAGCTTTAAATAACAAGCGTGCTTGCATGCACTGCCACTGATATGCGCTTCGTTATTGCTAGCGCCGTGAGTGCGCGAATTCATTGCACGCGGATGGTTTTGCAAACATCGTTGGTTATAGACCCCTTGCCGTGTCATCCCGGGAAGGATCAAAATATTAGAGGCCATATTGTTTTGGCCCAAAATGTGTGCGATGTTTAGTGTTTCAAGTTCATAACGTACGAGTGATGTAATAATAACAACTTACATGTAGACTGGTGAAAAATCACGACCTAATTCATTGTATCATAAGTTTAAGCCGAATGAAATGATTATGGGTTGTTGCGGGCGTACAAATGATATAGTGTTAGATTTACGTCATCGTCGTCGTAGATACATGTACACACACACGTTTTGGTCCAAAACAATATGGCCGCTAATGTTTTGATCCTTCCCGGGATGACATGGCAAGTGTAGTGTGACGGATGAAAATTCAGTCAACGATTTTTGCATCTTTTAAAAGCATTTTAAGAGCAATTCTCAGTTAAAATCTGATCCGTCGCTGTAAGATGAAACGTTATAGAGTTCAGTGGCCAATTTAACATAAATGCGCTTCATGCGCAACTTTTGTGATCGGATTTTGAAATGCTATATACTACTGATAAATACAACTGAACATGTAAAAACGAAACAGGCATCAACAACGTAACACATGCATGTATTCCATGCAAAACAAAAGTGTGCATGCATACGTTCAGTATATAGAGAAATTCATCTTTGTATTTACGACAATACAAGGTCCCCATGCACACACAATGCCAGCTCCAAGTTCAAATCTGTTCGGTCACATCCTCGAGCTCATATCTTTCATTTTGCTTTCAATGCACCACAGCATATGCTCCATTTTAGTTTACAACTTTGTCTTGACCTTCTTCATCGTTCTACCAACAACGTTAACATTACAAAAAATTAACCCCGATAACAGAAGTCAAAAGAATGCGCATCACATGCAGCAAAAAGTAAAGCTTATAAGAACTTGAAGAGGTGTAAAGGCCCGAAGGTCGAAGGATTGCAGACAATTCTAACTGATTTCATCTTGATGATTATCAGCAATGATGAATTCATCCTGGCGTCACTGATCACAGAAAGGTCCAATAACTCACAAAACTGCAGTACAAGTATAAAAATAGAGTTCATACATGTATATTATTCTGCATGATGTCATGGCATCAGAGTGATCAGGCAATGCAACGACAAAACAAGGCATGCGTCGTGCGATCGTTAATTACGCCGTTAATAGATGTATTGATCATATTCGATAATATTCCTGCGTGAAGTATATTTAATTGGGTCGGCGGGTTGTTCAAAATTCAAAAAGCAGATATACTTTCAGTCTATAAATCGTTCACCAATGTCTGCACCCGTTTATCGGTGTAAGGTTTGTAGAATCATATTCAATTTATATTTGTATAGACCCCCTGCCGCGTCATACCATGAAGGATCAAGACAATAGACCCCTTGCCGTGTCATCCCGGGATCCGGAAGGATCAAAACACTAGCGGCCATATTGTTTTGGACCAAAACGTGTGCGTTATTTAGAAATTTGTGTATCTACGATGACGATAACACAATCGCCCGCAACAACGCATAACCATTTCATTCGGATCTAAGTATATGATACGCGCTTAAACGTATGAATACAATTAATTAGGCCGTGATTTCTAAGTTTATCTCGTAATGAAAACACAAATTCTAAATAACGCACACACAAATAGCTAAAAAAAAAAATCTGTTGCTTCTTTACAGAACCTGTTACAGCAATTTGTACAAATAAGGAGATGCATACTCATATTTCATCACCAGCATGTTGGTACTGCTATGAAATATTACATGCAGTTGCAGTATTTCTTTTTTTTTTTTAAAACAACAATTATTCAGTCTGAATCAGTCCTGTTCACAATGATGCTAATCCCAATTCATAACTATGTTATAGTGAGCATGGTTTCCAATCACCTGCACAGCCAGTCAACCTTGCTGATACACACACCTACTTTCAGTACTGAGTCACATATTTCATCTATTTTTTTTATTTAAAAAAAAATCCATTTGTTCATAAGTGCATGCAAGCTCCAGGAATTAAAATACCTTGAAATTCTCACAGACATGCTACATCTCCGACATGCCACAGTGGAATTTGTGAACCAATGCAAACCAATTTGTGTTCCCTAGATATTTGTGTATGTATAGAAATATGAAGTATCCATTTTTTTTTAGATTAGATCCTTTTATGGGTACCAAACATAGCGTCATATAGACAACTAATTAGCAAGTCAGGCCAGCATGTATATGCCAGATGCATCCTCTCTGAGCATGTTATTAAAAAGAAATCAAATTTACTTCAGTGCTTTCTAAATACTTCACTATGTTGTAGGTACTATGGAGAGAGTCATCCTACCCCTGATACGTCTCTTCCTAACCTCAAGTACCTCAGCAGTCAGCAGGCCCTGGCTGATGCGGCAAGCTTCTGCAATTTCATTGCTGCCAAGTATAAGTTGAGCGACTCCAATAAATGGGTTGTCTTTGGAGGCTCATACCCAGGTATGTTTTTGCACAAATTGTGAGGGCTTATTTGACCACTATCCCTCTGTTACCATGGTACCTGGCTCCCCTGTTGGCTCTGTTGTATGACATAAGGTGCTCTGGCTGCTTGGATGAGGATATTGTACCCAGAGATTGTAGAGGGAGCTGTTGCCTCCAGTGCTCCTGTTTTGGCCGAGCTGAATTTCTACCAGTACTTGGAGGTGGTGAATGCATCACTTGCCCTCACTAAGCAAGGTTTTGAACTAGCATTTAACTCTAAATTATTATTGTTATCATGTCTCTATTGTCTCCTGTGATTTTTTTGTGTGCATATCTCCATGGTAACCTACTGCTGTGCTCTTCTCTCTCCATTGATGTCCTATTCTTTATCCGCCCCCATTGACATATATTTAATTTAATCTTACTTCCATTCACAGGAGCTCAGTGCAATGAAAACATACAAGTTGCCTTTACAGAACTAGATAAGATGCTGCAGGATGTCAGTGCATGGCCTAAAGTTGAAGAGCTATTTTTGTATGGCTGAGATCTTGGAACCAACATTTTGCACCCATAACTTGCTCCTCCCTTTCTCCCTCTTGTGTTCTCTATCCTCCACTGTCTCTGCCTACCTTTCTCCCTTCCTTGTTCCCACTCTGCCCGCTACCTCTGTCATCTGTCCATTTAGTGTTTACCCTCCTCTTAAAATTATGGATGATGTCAGGCTGTTGGCACAGCACCTTATTGGTATATTTGAGGGGGTTGTCCAGTACAATAAAGGATATGAGGTAAGCCTGGGGACCTATAGACCTGCCCTCTCCCATGGCCCCATAGAACTGCCCTCTCCCATGGCCCCATAGAACTGCCCTCTCCCATGGCCCCATAGAACTGCCCTCTCCCATGGCCCCATAGAACTGCCCTCTCCCCAGTCCTATACACTGTACACCTTAACTCTCCATCTCTTCCTTTCATTTTAATCTTAAAATTTGTTCATAGGGTGATTTTACAACTGATGATCTCTGCGACATCATGTGTGATGCAAGTGAAGGTACACCACTCCAGCGGCTGGCTGCTCTCAATCTCCTCTACCTCAAGACGGAGGGGTTGACTACAACTTATGCTAGCTACAGTGGCTTCGTCTACTTTATGAAGATGTCTGGGTGGAATGCGCCCTATGTGACCTACGGAAGTGAGCAGGGGAGGAGGGGAGAGGAAAAGGGGAGTAGGAGAGAGGGGCAAAGTTGAAGGAGGGGAGGAGGAGAGGAGGGAAGGGAGTGAGGAGAGGGAAAGAAATCTGTTGATGAGAGGAAGATGTGACTCCTGTGACTTCTGGAGGTGGGTGTGGGATGAGATGAGGGCAAGTGGAGTGAAATAGCTCACTAAAGTGGGAGGAAGGTCAAGGCTTAGTGTGGGGCAGAGAGGATGCTTGGCTGTCCATCAATGTGTCCACACAGACTCCCCATACTTTGAATACGCCTGATTTTTTTACAGAGTGTACACGTGCACATGTACGTTTGAGTAGCGCATGTGTGTGTGTGTGTGTGTGTGTGTGTGTGTGTGTGTGTGTGTGTACACATGTATAGAGGTATGGTGAGATTTTCTGTGTAATGGCTTTAGTTTTGTGTGTGTATGTGTGTGCATGTGTGATTGTTAGCACAGTAAATGTGCCACACTCATGTGGTCATACCACAAGCCTATGGTCACAGCTTTGGCAAACCCTTTTTTCTTTTACTACTGTCTCCAATCCCAACACACACACATACACACACTCACATGCACACACACATGCACACACACAACAAACATACTCACATGTATGCACCCATCCTCAGCACGTCAGTGGTACTACCAAACTTGTACAGAGTTTGGCTACTTCAAGACGACAGACTCTGATAACCAGCCATTTGGCAACCTAGTCAACTTAGACTCCTTCACTGATGTCTGCTATGATGTCTTTAACATCACACAATCAGCAGTCCTTCAAGCTGTAAACAACACCAACAATATCTATGGTGGCAAGAATATCTCCACCAATGTGACCAACATTGTCTTTCCCAATGGCTCCATCGATCCCTGGCATGCCCTGGGCATCACGCAGAACATCACAGATCAGCTTCCTGCCATCTTCATTGAAGGCACATCACACTGTGCTGATATGCTACCTCCAACCTCCGAGGACCTGCCAGGGTTGACAAGTGCTAGAGAGGAGATCACTACCCTCATTGGAACCTGGTTGATGGTTTAAGATGAGAAAGAGAATAGTTTTATGACTGATGGAAATTAGTTTCCCTCTGATATAATCCAATGTTGGTGCTTGTATGCAATTGGTGTAAGGTTTCTGTTAGTCAAAGATATACATGTAGTTAAACTGGTATATTCAGGTGGGTTTGGTTTAGACAAATTCCCAACCAAAGTGTGCATGGCCAAATGAAACAAACAAAAAAAAAATTGTGCTGTGCTGGACTTATTACATGTATATAACTCATAGTAGAAACACACAAACATGCACGTAAGACACACATGCATGCAAACAAACTGAATACATGTACAAGGTCATGTTCAAAATTCAATCATGAAGGTATGGAACGTACTTACAATGGCATTTGAACACAAAAGAATTGAAATAAAGATTGAATATGAATTGTACAAAAGTGTTCCCAATAATTTCATTAAAGAGGTGGTCAGGAAGTGCATCTAAGGGGGGACAGTACAAGCCTGCAATAAAAAATCTAAATGTTAATTCTTAATTCTCCAGATGTCCTAGATTTAGGACTATTGTTCTATAGATCCAGGATGCTATGATAGTTATCTGAGCTTGCAGGTAAGCTTATTAACTTTTGACTCAGTCAAGTTACTCCGGCAGAACTGATTGGTATCTGTAAAGGGATTTCTATGAACAGCGAGATCCAACTAAAACTACAAAAAAACCAACCTTTGATGTTGTGTCATGCACAGCATCAAAGGAAATTATTTTGGTGAGGTTGGCATGTTCTACCAGTCCATCTTGTCAACACCATGGGGAGGGTGCATGCAGGAACTGAGCACACCACTGTTTAGATTTGCACAAACTGTCGTGTACATGTTGTCAGAAGCTGGTGAGGTTATCACAGAGGGGGGCCTGGGGAGGAGAGATACGATATGGTTATTGGTCTGCAAGATCAAGAAACATGCCAAGGGGGAGTGGTAGTACATTCTACATGTACACTGTATATGTAATGAATTCTTTAGCCTGCTGAATTTGCAGAGGGAGTGCATTTATTTAGCATTACGGTTGCTTGAGAATGTGAAAATGTTTGCTAAAGAGGATAATCCAATGTACACACATGTAGTGAGCAGGTCTCTTGGGTGGTGCAGCCTCAAATGCTCAGTCTTTAGAGAGTACACTGTTTACGAAAGATCAGTGAGAATGTTTGCCTGTATTATAACGTATTCAGCAATTTAAACATGACTGAACTATAAATTGTATGTATAGAAGTTTTGAATGAAACAATTCAAATCATATCATACTAGCTCCCACTTAAAATAAACTCATCACTCTAAGTCAATAGTATCTACTGGTTATAACTTTAATTGCAAGAGCGTACTTTACATGTACATAAGCCTTCCCTCCCACTATATATAGCTAGCTGTTCAATGGTGTTTTAAATACAAGCAAGTAGTTAAGTAATGTAATAAGTAGTTAAGCTCATGGGTGTGCTGATGAGTTTTATGTGTGGATGTGCTGGTTAGCTTTGTATTTGAATGGGTATAATTTATGTGCATGTGTGTGCAATTATAGTATGGCTCTGAAATACTCTGGTAGTTACTAACTTACTATGTGTTGGAGCAGACAATGAGCTGGTACGTAGTGGGGTAGAGAGGTGTGATGGCCACCACTAGTGCCCCAGAGGGGGAGATGCTGAAAAACCCTCCAACATTCCCACTACCAAGGCTGAAAGTCACAACACCTGCTGGGCCAGTGTCATTGTCCTGAGCAGAGAACTTGATCAGAGGAGTTGCAGCTGGTGAGGTATCCACTGTCCTGATGGCCACACTGCAGGGAATAGGGTACCAACTTTTAGCTACCTGTGTGGCCCCCTAACCCACATCTGTGAGAACATGTCACTGATGCAGGCACCAAAAAGCTATGCAAAAATGTCCCATCATCCATGTGCACTGCACTCCTCCATTTCACTCTGCTTCCTCTTATGCACAGACTTGTGGTTCTTAGTATAGCAAACGCCAACATCACCCTTACATAGTGGTTTCCCATTTCAATGCTATTTTTGTTGCTAAACGCTTCATGACAGAGTTAGCTTTACAAGCTAGGACACCATCAGTTGAGATGACAAAAGGGTGAAAGATGCATGTCTAGCCTCAACACCATCCAAGTATTTCTTTTTCTTCTCATAGTAACCCTGACACATGATATGAAGTATTATACAACAATAAGATATAGTGGTTCACACAATAAAGGAAGAATGAGTCATTTAGAGCTAAATCTTCTTTTTAAAATGAAGCCGGAATGAGATACATATAATTGTATAAGATCTACAATCAAACAAATAAAAAAAATTCTCAACAACATGTAGTTATTATTTCAGTAAAAGTAAAGCTGTTAATGAGTGAATACATGGTCAACACTATATGATGTCTAAAATAATACAAGCATGGTATAAAATGTGAGCAAGCAATAACAAAGTATAGTGTATGCTGTATGCATTAGGGCTCAAAATAGGATGGCAGTTACATTGCCTATAACAAATCCTGCAGTAGTAAGGATATTGGCTATTCCATGCAGGGAAAAAGCAAGCCCATAGAGAAGATATTTGGCAGCAGCATGTTTGGAGGAACATAAGAGGTGCCGCAGATATCTATATCAAATATGAGTTCCACATTTTAAACACATTTATCATGTCTATCTTGAGAAACAAACATCGCCCAACCAGTACATGTCAATATACATGTACTCAAGTCATGCATAATATTTTCTGCTACAAATGGGAAAGGCAAAATCATATCATGCTGATTGTGTTTAAAAAAGAAACTCTGGTGCTTTATCTTCACTGCTGCACAGAGCCACTTGCCTATTAACTGGCAGAGGGCTTCTCTAACTGCTATAAGATGGATATCACTTTGTTTAGCACTGGTAAACAGATATTTCAGTTGGAGCTTTGCCCATGACTAGTAAGTTAATAACAGCCCGTAATGATCAAATAGTTACATAAAAGCTGCAAACTGTCTAAAGGTTGTAATAAAAGATTTTATAGTGCTTTTGAGATTTTTGATCAATCATTAACTTAGTAGTGTTAATTTTTTTTTTGGTTTTTCAATTCGCTCTTTGTGCTTAGATTACAACCTATACTGCTAGTTGGTGTGCTGCAATTAATATCATCTGAGGGTGGAATAAAAATATGCATGTAGACTGCATGGGCACGAGACAACATGATGACTGAACATTGTCCCACATTTAGTAGTCACCTGACTTCAATGTATGATGGCTTGCTCTTTCTAGACTGACCATATTGTGTAGAGCAGTTGCTACTTGTGATTGTGCTTTAGAAATATCAACATAAGTTTACGATGTTAATTTATGTCCATTTCTTTGGATGCTACCCACTGCTTCATTCTAATGCATGCATTCAATATTGCAGTTGTTAATGCATTTTCAAAAAATGAATCAGTATACTACTGAAATCAAATATGAGAAACTAAAAAATTCATGAATTTACAATGCAGGAAAACAAATATTGAAATTGTAATCATCTAATCTCATAGTTAATTTGTCATAGTTGTAAAAGCATTGGAGTAATTTTTAGGCTCATGGTCATTCATCTATGAAGTACATGCTCAGTATCAAAAAATATATAGGCATATCCAAAGTTCATCACTTGTACCCATACACATAAGGTCTCAAGGATTTGGGCTTAGTGATTAATCACAAACATACTCATTGCTCTCGCATTAGTTAAACATGAATATACCTACCAAATTAATACAAGAGCATCCTATATTATGTGGAACAACCTACACTGAGTGATGTATGAGAACTGGCATGTGAGTGATATCAGAATCCATACTGGATGGTTTACTTGCAATAGTTTTATATATTCTAACTCCACTAACAATAAGCCACAAGAACCTTTCAGTCTACATCATTTAAGTATATATTGTATAATTATAATGCAGTAGAATCACTGCCCAACTTGGCTAAATCATCACTGCCAGTGTAAGTGATTGTGATGTTAACAATAAAAAAAAAAAACACCTATTAATTAAGACAACATTTATTTTGCCATATAGAACTGTCTATTGTCTAAGCTGAGTAGTATAACAGAAACAAACGTTATTCCAAATGGTTTTCCAAAAGTTGCATCAAGTGATATTTAAATTGCAACTCCCAATCCTTAGAAACAACAAGAATTGAAAGTACCTGTATCAGTCTGATATGTTAAGTACTCTACTATTGGTTCCTTTGGTATCAATTAAAACATTTATATGTGGCTACAATTTCCCTCCTTTATTTGATTTTACATGCACCTGTCATTGGTGATCGTTCATGGCTAAGCTCAGCCATCAGGGGTGAGGTCATCATAACTAACAATTTTTATTCCAAATTAAAGGAACTATAGGATAACTTGTTATTACAGTTAAGGACTCCAGCTGATCATAATCCTCAACCACATATAGTGTGTGTGTGTGTGTGTGTGTGTGTGTGTGTGTGTGTGTGTGTGTGTGTGTGTGTGTGTGTGTGTGTGTCAATGGTATTTCAGGAAGCATACCACTCCATTTCCATTATAGAGTGCATATCATGAGATTGTGTATTTCATAGTATTTAATTGAGCATCACACATGACAACCAGTCCCTCTCCTTCCTTTTCCATAGAGTGTCCGTTGCACTACAACAATGCTGCCTCTGTACTGGGCACCACAAGTAGCATATAGTTTATATAGTGAATATATTTGCTAAATAGTGTAGGTCTTTAAAAATTCTGCTGTAATTTCTAATTACATATTAGAATATTACATCATAAAAATATTTTATGATATTACATCATAAAATTTGCAAACTTTTTAACAATACACATCAAGAAATTATATATACTGAAACAAATAACAAAAGTATTCAAGTACATGTTTAATTAAATTATGTATTACAAATACACACAGAATGAATTAACTTATCAATATTCCATTGCGTCGACCTGTATGTCTGCCACCTGCAAGGATCTTGCAAGGATAGCCCTGGCATTTGTTTTCACAAGTACAATGCTCAGTTTTGGAATTTGCTGCAGTTTGTGAGTATGGCTTTACACATGGCTATGCAAGAGAAAGCATTACATGCCTCTTCACCCCAGGGCTCCACACATTACATGCCTCTTCACCCCAGGGCTCCACACATTACATGCCTCTTCACCCCAGGGCTCCACACATTACATGCCTCTTCACCCCAGGGCTCCACACATTACATGCCTCTTCACCCCAGGGCTCCACACATTACATGCCTCTTCACCCCAGGGCTCCACACATTACATGCCTCTTCACCCCAGGGCTCCACACATTACATGCCTCTTCACCCCAGGGCTCCACACATTACATGCCTCTTCACCCCAGGGCTCCACACATTACATGCCTCTTCACCCCAGGGCTCCACATGTTTCCACTGATAGAGGAATGCACTGCCAACCAAGCTCTGAACACATTGTGTCATTTTGATCATGTTTTCTTGATTCTGCAGCGTACATAATTATATCACATACAGAATACCTTGACACAAAATAGTGGAAGTGTCCAATCATAAATGTCTGGGCAACTTCTGCCTCCTCAAAAGCCCAGTCATTTGTATTAGAGATTAACAATTTTTTTTACATCTTTGCATAAGCATCTCATTCTTCATTTTAATAGAACACTTAGCACAAATTTGACATTACATGTAAATGACTTTAATTTTCATTCATTGTGTGAAACACTATTAAGACTGGCATTTGCCACCAGGGGCTAAGTAGCAGCATATAGTTGGTGCTTTACTTTACTATCAAGGTTATAAATCTGCTAAATTCAATTGCAGTTGGATGGGGCAATGCAGCCACTAGGGTGTTTAAAACACAAAAAAAGCCATAAGTACTCTCACCCTGGCATGAGGCAAAATTCCAGGGCAATTTGGGTCAGATTTGCGCATGCACACATACATGTACACACACAGATACAACACACATGCCGTACACACATATTGTAAGAAGCATTACAGAAAGTCATAAGAGAAGGGTTAGAACTGTAACTTATGTTAATGTTACATTACACAACTAATGTCCACTGATAAAGTACAGGCCAAGGCAAAGCATGTGTGCATGCGACCATAAGGTTTCATTAAATTTAGTCAACTACTCAAAAGCTTTCGCGCTCGGCGCGGGCCGAGGGGCGCCGTCATATACGGTGCATGACAAAGAAACAAGCTGTATATGTATTAAAACTTTTAACAGTGCATAGAATTAAGTACATATACCTAGAAATCCCGGCTTTCTCTAATTCAGTATCGGATTGGTCTGTTCAGTTTTTAAAAGCAGAGCAATGATATGAGCTACGAGTCGAGTGCATTATCAGTTGCAAATTGTTGTTCTCTCTCGGACTTAATTGCTTCTTATGAGTCATATAAGAATCAAATAAGTGCGAGAGAAAATTTGAAAGTAAACGGCTGCCTGTGCGTCAATCGAACCCTATAGTTTCAGAATATCTAAACGTCATATATATATACACGTATAGATCAAACTCTGAGCAAGAGGTAAAAAAAAATGCGCAGAACTGGCTGTAATAATAATAATTCCTTTCCTTTTAAAGTTCTGTACTTTTCTTTTGATCCAACACTATATATGAACTCTGGTAGTACATACAGTGCTATAGCTATAATGTGTATAGTCTGGGCACTAGTATCTGCTAATCATTAATTCTACTATTAATATAGGACCGTTGTTTGTTGTTGGTTAAGTTGTTCTTGTCAAAAATAAATGCCCTTCAAACTAGAGATGATCGACGTTTTGCATCCAGCTAGAGCACTTTACTAAGCAGAGCCTGAAAAGAAACGGACCATTCGACGTGCAAAGTATCGAGCAGACTGAGAGCCAGAAAAGGTCCAACGGACTGCTAAAAGACAATGACATAAGACAGGCTGTACTCGCTGGACAAGAGTTAAGATTAAGGCTCAACACAATAAAGTCACCCATAGGTATGTAGTACGTAGCTACCTGCTCCTAACTACGCGGTGTGACGGGTACCCCGACTGATCGGTACTGGTTTATGTGAGCTGATATGTCAGGTGTCTTGTATTAACGCATAGCTTCACTAATACGTACTAGCGAACCCCAAAATTGGTGTGTTATGAATGTCATGATTATGAACACAACAGGTATTTGGTCAAATGCCATATGCATGCACTACCAGTCTACCATTATATAGCAAACACTTTTACATGTAGTTTTTGTATTTTTAAAAATAAACTCTCAATCACATGTAAAAATGCTGACCAGTGAAGACAAAACACAGGTGGGTTGTCCCTGGGTTGGTATCAGATGTCTGATCTGTTTACGCGCATGCAGATAGTATATATATATACTGGTACACAACACAGTCACTCTAACAGGGGCACAGTCATTCTAATAGGCACGCAGTCATTCTAACAGGGGTGCAGTCATTCTAACAGGGGCACAGTCACTCCAACCGGAGCAGTCAATCCATTAGTGATAGTCTATACAAAATGCAGGGGCACTTTTGCAGGAAACGGAAAGTACTTGTTGAGTGAAGTTACAATGAAAAAAACGAATTAGTCCTACATTTAGCACACATAGTAGGATGGGTTTGTTACATTAGTCATGTGCTAAATATAGGACTACTAGGTCTTACCCCGTGAAAAATCACGGAAGTAATTCTATAAGAAGTGCAGAATGTTTTTTTTTTTTTAAAACATACATGTAGTATATTTGTACGGTATTTTACAATGAAAACCACCTGCTAAAAGTCTCTATACTAAACAAAGACGACTAACAAAGTAAGAGGGGAAGGGGGAGAAGCCTCAAGGGGCCCGCTGTGGTGAATCCGACGGCACGCCAACTTTACCTTACTAAATTATGTGTTTCGTGCAGTTCAAGAACGATAAGTTGGGGAACGCGCCTGCCTGTACACGATGGCGGGGTACGTACTTCTGAGATAATGACACTAATTTGACGCTATAACATAAGGAGGGAGGGGTTCCCCCTCCCTCACCCTCCCCCTTTTTTCATTTCATTTCGTTCTAAAAGGTAGGTCAAACGGGAATGTTCGCGGCTAGGTCAGGTCGGATATAAAAAAAAAAAAAAAAGAAGGGGAGGGTGAGGGAGGACCCCCTCCTTATGTAAAGAGCGTGAAATGAGCCACACACACACTGGCGCTTATCCCAACGTATCGTGTAATCTTACTACACGATTTACGTCAATAATTGAAGTGGGGGGGGGGGGGGGGGGGGGGGAAACTGCACAAGTGCCAACTTCTCTATCGAGAAAGTGATGGTGGGATGTAGGATTGTTGGTGCAAAAAGCAAGGAAACAAGGTACAGTATGTTAAAGTGAGGTTTAGTAGGATCCTACAACTTTAACAGTCCTACATTTGCAAATAGGCTTCTTCGTTTGCAAATTCAGGACTGTTAGTTGTAGGATCCTACCAAACCTCACTTTAACATACTGTACCTTGTTTCCTTGCTTTTTGCACCACCAATCCTACATCCCACCAATCACTTTCTCGATAGAGAAGTTTTTGATTTACTTGTTCCCCTAATTTTTTTTCCTCCGCCAGGAGTGTTCAGTCAATATAATATAATTATGGCATAGTGTATTCGTTGCAATGCATAGGACGCTTAGATTCCTCTTATCAGTATCGGGTAATAATTCTGAGTATATAGACCTCTTTTGATAGGCCTACCTATATCTTAAACTCAGAGTTCTTCTTGTTAACGGGCCGTTTTCTTTGGCTTGGTCACCTTCCCTGAATTAGAACCGCCTGTTGTAAACGTGTCTGCAGCTGCGTAGCCTGGCAACAATAAATTAAGACGCGTGTGTGACGTCATTTTACATACTGCTAGGCAACCGAGAATTTTCACCGATAATGAATTGCACCTGCTCGTGTTATTTCACGACATTTCATCACCTGCTAACAACTGTAGGTCAAAAGGGCACGTTTCGAAATCAAATGCTACTTTTTGAAGCTAATCTCGTCTTCGTACGACGTTCCTGTCGCGAGTTATACGTGATGAACGGAAGACGGAGGAGATGAACAAAAATTAAATGGCGGAATTTTGGTACCGACTTGTCACTCCACGTAAACGGCACTGTTTAGCGAAGCTCACGTTATATGTGCATATCTGCCATGTTTGTGATGGATTATATGCGATTTGGCGAGTAAAGGCAACGCTTCGTTACCGTTTTAAAACGCTCGATCGAAAACCACGCCCACGAAGTCAATCCTACATAGGACCCACTACCGTGGGTCCTGATAATTATAATATATTATTATTATACTATGTCATCTCTGATGCGGTGCAGTACAACCCATTAGAGGACTTATACAGTCTCCTACCCACACACCTCTACCCCCACACACTAAATTTATGCAAATGCGTGCCAAGTGACTTTTATGGTGTGAAACGCATTTCTCAAGATCACTATAACAGCATTTCACCTACCTCTAAAAAGTATTTATATTTAAAAACCTTTAAAAATGTCGCGAATACCTTTTGCTCAAATATGTCAAGTGGGTCATTTGTGATGTCTCTGTCACTGGCATATTCGTTTATTTATGTTATACATGAAACACCATTCATGTGATGGAATAGTAAGCCATCAAGGGATATAGAGCTAGTCATGGTCCTATGATGGGAGAGGCCAAAACCATCACATGTGTCAAGTGGGTTCTGTATGATGAGTTTTGTGTTGTCAATGGCATCATTTCTCTTATCTGACTATGAGTATGTGCTACTCCTATAACAGCATTTCCTCTAACTCTGAACTGAACAGTATTAATACATTTATAAAAAAAACCTTCAACGAATTACCATGCATATGTACACATGTTATACATGCATGCAAGCACGCACAACCAAAATTATCTATATGTATGTCACACCATTTCTTGCTGTGTTTGGCTGTACACTCCCAACCTATACCTGCCAAAGAATCCATTAATATGGATCAATGCAGAACAGTACAGGAATGAGTATGTAGCCCACACAATGTATTAGTACTCCCCTTTTACCTCAACAAAATATACGTTGTTGCACAACACAACTGTACTTACATTCTCACATGCGTTCAAGTAACTTTATGACTGTATGCATGAGTGCTATACGACTTTTTGTTGAAACAAAATTACTTCAATTCAGAATAACCAGACCAGTTCTATTATGGCCGCGACGGCCCTGTACAACAGCATGGCCATGCTGAGGTCGGACCACGCCCAACTAGGTATGTGGTTATGTGCTGAACGTAAGCCGAGAGATTTATAGGCCTATGCAACTAGCTGTGGTGGTGTGCTGAGGGTGTCAGGTGTGATGGTAATCTGGTATGCTAGCTCAGTGGCGTAGGAAGGGAATATAAAGTGCAGCAGCCAATAATGGTGGTTCCCCCGCCTCCCCGGGAGGGTGCGGGAGAGAGGCACCCCTCCCGCCCAGCCAGGGGGGGTATAGGGGAGCGCTGGAAGCCCCCCCCCCCTCCCCCTATAGAGAAGCCAATGCTTTTTGCGTAGATAAACTCCAAAAACTTCGCAAGCAGTTAACAGTAAGTTTGTTGAGACCTTGCCTCTGTGCATGTAATATAAAACATTTATAGTGCAGCCAAGGCCACTTGTGGTAGCCGTTGTAAACTACCTATAATGCCTTAATTTGTTTGTTAGGTGATTTGATCTTATATGCGGTAAAAAAAAAATTGTGTGGCAGGAAGGGATACCCACTGAAGCCATGTTCATGAAGAACTTCAAATGGGTATAATTTTTCATTGGTTTGTGGTCACCTCACCCACAATACCTTGGTAACAGTAAACACCTATTTGACGCCTATTTGCGTCTTACAGGAATTAATCGGTTAATACGGAAGTTTTGCTTGTGAAGGTATAAGCTAGCGAGCTTAAGCTATCTAGCGTCTCGCGATCGATTTTAATGTAATTAACTAGCAGCAATTGCTCAGCTAATTAAATTGATACATGCGCGCTTGTGTCATGTTATTTAACCTATTATTATTATTTTGTTGCTAAACTGAATTCACATATCAAATTAATGTAAACTATGAGCACCAAATTTTGGTGTCCACTGTGCACAACACCAATTTGGTGCTTCAAGAGCACGGAAATTTTTTACAGTCTGTGTTGAGTGCTGCACGAGTGACAGCCATTACTCAGTGAGCAGAAAACCTGAATAACCTACATGTGTCAAAATATATTCGGAAAAATCGATGTTCTTTCTTTCAAGTGTTCGGAAAAATCGATTTTCAGATCCAAAAAAAAGATTAGTATTCGAAAAAAAAAAAAAAAAAAATCGATTTTCCTTGTTTGGTAAAAGCACCATATGAACAAAAAAAAAAAAGCTGGGGGCTTCCCCCAGACCCCGTCAGGAAGTCACCTACCCCCCCCCCCCCCCCCCCCCCCCCCCCCCCTTATATTTGTACGTCCGCCTCTGGCTCGCTCTCGTTCTCACTGCAAAATGCTGGGTATTGGTGTGTTCCTCCTCTCGATTGCGTTCGTGACAGCCGTACGCGTCCCCATGGGGATGCGGGCACCGCCCGTGCCTAAAGATACCGTCCTCCCCTCTGAGTCCTGGTACACACAGCTGCTGGATCACATCAGTGCCAACGACACCACCACATGGCAGCAGCGCTACTTCGTGAACGATTCGTTCTGGACGCCAACGGGACCCGTGTTCCTGCTGCTGAACGGGGAGGGCGAGGCCTCTCCGAAGTGGCTGGTCGGCGACAATGAGCTAATGCTGAACGCACGAAAATACGGAGCCATGGCCATCCTTCTGGAACACAGGTATGTAATAAATAAGAAACGGATCCCTATCGATCCGTGTTTCTTTCAATTACATGCATTATCGGCGCAGCTATATTAGCCTACAGTGGAGAACATCATACTTGGCCAATTTCCCACCCCCCCCCCCCCCCCCCCCAAAGTTATGTTCTATGTTGTATTTTTCAGTAGTAATATGGGATAAATTAAAAATAATTACATACCTCAATTGTGATATGACTTGGCAGTATGAACTTGAAAAAAAAAAAGTCATCACGTGATACCAATGGTTAGTTAATATTGAATTTAGCTACCCCTCTCCAATGAAATTTGGTATATTACTAGTACATATATGTCTTCAACGTTTGAGTCTTACGCATTCAACTTCGGATCGAACGTTACAATTGCATTCACAAAACACCGCCATTTTAGGTGTGTTTGTGTTAGGTCAGGTTTTTCCTCTTGCGAAGATTATAGCACTCAGGATTTACAGATTACATTGTGCGATACGTGTACTATCGAATTGGCTCCATCCACGGCCTGTAACGTTAAACGTAGCATAGAAAACAAGCTCAAAAAACCCAGTGGCTTGGAAACATCGAATAATTAGACATTGAATACGTTTAAAAACGCATAGATCGCTTGATATACAGTAGCTCAGGCTAGAAATGGTGTGTTTCAACAGAGATTATATATAGTCTGAGCTACTGTATCAAGCGATCTACGAACATACTCACGTGTACGGATATAACTTGAAATTCCGAACCTATTGATACCACTGACGTTCTTTGAAACAGCTCCCGTGTCGAGTTTTTTCCCCAGTAAAGTTATCAACATATGTTTTAATGTTATCTGTTCCAGGTCCAATAGGATCCACGTGTATCTTACTCAAAAGGGGACTACGTATACCGCTTGAAATTCTGAACGTACTGGCACCATTCGCGTCCTTTAAAACGGTTCTTATCTCGAGTTCTTTACAAACAAGATATAAAAATTTAATTAAAATAAAATTGGTGATGTAGGATTTGTATAGATAGCAATTGAGTAAGAAGGAAGGAAACAAGGAATTACGGATATTATGCATTCATTAAATTATAAATATTACAGACCTACATTATTTAGCAAATCTACCTGCCTGGCCTGAAAGTCTGCTAAATGTAGGTATGTAATAATTATAATTTAATGAATGCATAATATTCGTAATTCCTTGTTTCCTTCCTTCTTACTCAATTGCTATCTATACAAATCCTACATCACCAATTTTATTTTAATTAAATTTTTATATCTTGTTTCACTCCTTTTTTTTCTCCGGTGGGTTCCTACTTATACGTTGCATGCATGAGAGCAAACGAAGGAAGAACTGAAGGGCAACCTTGGAATACTACCCATTTATATAGTGCAATGTCACATCACAGCAGCATAAGACAGTTTGATCTGCTCGCTTGCAATCATCATTAAATCACATCACGATCAAACAATTTCTTGCTAACGTCACTGAACTGGCATGTTAGCAGCACCCAGCCTCTCAGCCAGGTTATTCTGGAAGGCAAGGGGATCCCTAAAAACAAGAAGTGGTAGTGAGGAGAGGAGGTGTTAGTAGTGATGGAACAAAATATTATGCTCAGACCACAAATGCTCAACCAGAGCATCGTGATATTTATTGCCATTTCCCGCCTGACATGCTTTTCATTAAACCGCTCTGGGTCACTAGCTACCAAAACTGGTTCATCATGCAGGATCAACCTAAGCATAGCACACACACCCCGCCATGTCATACACAAGGACCTCCATCACAACTATCCCCTCACAGGATTCAAAGCCGTACACATGCGTTCTTCAAAGCCAGTAGCAAAGGCATCATGATTAATCGCCATAAATGCCTGTTCTTGTATGATTAAAGCAATTCACCATTCACACCAAAGATGCTTACCAGATTGCTTGCCATTTTCATATGTGGTGGGCAAAAGGACCACCACTGAGTACAGCACAGAATACGTCTACCATCATCATGGCCTGAATGAGCAGCGCCTGCATGATTTGATCTGGTGGGGACCTCCAGAGGACACGCATTTGTGAAGGATATTAAGAGCATTTATTACATTGAACATAACTCACTTATAAATGGGTCCTACCAGCAGGCCATTGATCTTTGAGAGCTTGCATAGCGTACTGAGCTTACATGAGTGAGAAGGGGGATGGGGGGGGGGGGGGGGGGTGCAAATACTAACATTATCTCGTCGCTAGGTGGCTCACCTATACACGTCATCCATGGCCAACCAAATAGATTAATTTATGTCAGTGTAGCGGCTACCTGCTACAACCAAGTATACGGATAACCGGATACAGAACAGCTAGCCACGGCCAGTTGCATAGAGTATCGGGTGGTTCCCCACCTTCACGTTATCCTTCGCGCATGCTATCGATCCTTCTTACTCTCGGAATTGGCGTTGTAGTGCAATTTTTCACGTGCTTCCACAAAGCGCCTCTCAACACGACTGTCATCAATTCACTGGCAATCGTCTTTGCACGATACTTTTCTCTTCGTGATTGATCGACGTGACAGCAGGCACACCTAAGAAACGTGACTATAACGTGTTCAACCACAAGCTGATGCAAGGTCTCCCTTCTATGGCTTCCAGCTGATAAAATCTGTTGTGGGCTATTGCTAACAAAACTAAGTTTGCTAAAGATCGAAATTGTGTTCAGTATAACTCAAAATCGGAAAGCAATAGTACCAAACAAATTCGGCAGAAAGTTTCTAACTTGTCTCCTACAGTTCCTTTTCAAAACGGCTGACATTACACTTCAATCGTGACGAAGATACAATGCAATAAACCTCTTATCCGAGCGAATCTTATCTTATCAGATCCGGAAAAAAATAGGAGAAACTTTTTTTAGGTTCGAGTGTGGGAACGAGAGAGCGTTATCTCTGTTGCCCGAGCTTTCTAAGCGTCGGCAGTTTTACTACATTGTAGGTAATCGTTGGCTGTATCCAAATACGCTCGCTAAAGTCCAACTGATTCTACGGCTCATCGGCAATAATGGAATCTGGTGTTTTGCTAATCGTATTCATCACACTTCAAATCACGTAGGTCCTGATAACTAGGAAGAATGTGGCCGCCGTTCCGTCTGGGGACGAGGAAAAACAGAATCCCTTTTGTTCTCTTGAACGACACGGTTTTGCAACATCAAACAAGCACGAAACGGCTCTTTTTGATTTCTTGTTCGATACCGACAAGTAGCTAAGCCATCCGATTGATAGGAGTCCCGTTAGAAGCGGGTCCCGTTTTTTTTAACCACATCGATACTGTGGTCTGGGGCGGAGCCCCAGAAGCTGGAGCGTTTCATACAATATTCGAAGTCGAAATCGTTTACAAATAGGCAGATGCTGCACTTAAATGCATTAAAACAATGTATTTAGTGCTCTCAAACAGGCCTGGCCTATTAGATTTCTACAATTGCTGCTAACTATATTTTACCACCGGCATGTTGGTACTGCTATGAAATATTACGTGCAGTTGCACTATTTCTTTAAACAACAATGATTCTGAGTCAGTCCTGTTCACTATGATGCTAATCCCAATTTTATACTGAGCATGGTTTCCAATCACCTGCACAGCCAGGCAACGTACCTTACTGATGCACACACCTACTTTCAGTACTGAGTCCTATTTTTTAATCATTTGTTCATAAGTGCATGCAGCTCCAAGAATTAAAATACCCGGGCCGCATGTGAAAGAAATTCCCACAGACATGCTACATCTCCGACATGCCACAGTGGAATTTGTGAGAACCAATGCAAACCAATTTGTGTTCCCTAGGTATTTGTGTATATATAGAAACATGAAGCATCCAGTTTTTTTTTTTAGATTAGACCCTTTTATGGGTACCAAACATAGCATCATATAGACACCTAATTAGCAAGTCAGGCCAGCATGTATATGTCAGATGCATCCTCTGTGAGCATGTTATTAAAAAGAAATCAAATTTACTTCAGTGCTTTCTAAATACTTTACTATGTTGTAGGTACTATGGAGAGAGTCATCCTACCCCTGATACGTCTCTTCCTAACCTCAAGTACCTCAGCAGTCAGCAGGCCCTGGCTGATGCGGCAGGCTTCTGCAATTTCATTGCTGCCAAGTATAAGTTGAGCGACTCCAATAAGTGGGTTGTCTTTGGAGGATCATACTCAGGTATGTTTTTGCACAAATTGTGAGGGCTTATTTGACCACTATCCCTCTGTTACCATGGTACCTGGCTCCCCTGTTGGCTCTGTTGTATGACATAAGGTGCTCTGGCTGCTTGGATGAGGATATTGTACCCAGAGATTGTAGAGGGAGCTGTTGCCTCCAGTGCTCCCGTTTTGGCCGAGCTGAATTTCTACCAGTATTTGGAGGTGGTGAATACATCACTTGCCCTCACTAAGCAAGGTTTTGAACTAGCATTTAACTCTTAATTGTTATTGTTATCATGTCTCTATTATCTCCTGTGATATTTGTGTGTGCATATCTCCATGGTAACCTACTGCTGTGCTCTTCTCTCTCCACCGATGTCCTATTCTTTATCCGCCCCCATTGACATATATTTAATTTAATCTTGCTTCCCTTTACAGGAGCTGAGTGCAATGAAAACATACAATTTGCCTTTACAGAACTAGATAAGATGCTGCAGGATGTCAATGCATGGTCTTCAATTGATAAGCAATTTTTGTATGGCTGAGATCTTGGAACCAACATTTTGCACCCATAAATTGCTCCTCCCTTTTTCCCTCTTTTGTTTTCTATCCCCCTCCTCCTCCCCCTCCTCCTCCTCCTCCTCCCCTTCCCCCTCCTCCCCCCTCCTCCTCCTCCTCCCCCTCCTCCTCCTCCTCCTCCCCCTCCTCCTCCTTCTCTTCCTCCTCCTCCTCCTCCCCTCCTCCTCCTCCTCCTCTTTCCTTGGTCCTCCTCTGCCCACTACCTCTGTCTTCTGTCCATTTAGTGTTAACCCTCCTCTTGAGAGTATGGATGATGTCAGGCAGTTGGCACAGAACCTTATTGGTATATTTGGAGGGGTTGTCCAGTACAATGACGTAAGCCTGGGGACCAATAGACTTGCCCTATCCCATGACCCCATAGACCTGCCCTCTCCCATGGCCCCATAGACCTGCCCTCTCCCATGGCCCCACAGCCTGCCCTCTCCCATGGCCCCATAGACCTGCCCTCTCCCATGGCCCCATAGACCTGCCCTCTCCCCTGGTCCTATACACTGTACACCTTAACTCTTATCTCGATTACCATCTCTTCCTTTCATTGTACCATATCACCATAGTAAATTTAATTCCTAGGATAATTTTACAACTGATGATCTCTGCAACATCATGTGTGATGCAAGTGAAGGTACACCACTGCAGCGGCTGGCTGCTCTCAATCTCCTCTACCTCAAGAAGGAGGGGTTGAATACAACTTATGCTAGCTACAGTGGCTTCATCTACTGGATGAAGATGTCTGGGTGGAATGATACCTTTGTGTCCCAAGGAGGTGGGCAGGGGAGGAGGGGAGAGGAAAATGGGAGTAGGTGAGAGGAGAGGAAGGAAGGAGGGAAGGAGGGAAGGGGTGAGAAGAGGGAAGGGAATCTGTTGATGAGATGAAGATGGGACTCCTGTGACTTCTGGAGGTGTGTGTGGGATGAGATGATGGCATGTGGAGTGAAATAGCTTGCTAAAGTGGGAGGAAGGTCAAGGCTTAGTGTGGGGCAGAGAGGATGCTTGGCTGTCCATCAATGTGTCCACACAGACTCCCCATACTGTGTTTTTGTTTTTACAGAGTGTACACGTGCATGTGTATGTATGAGTGGCGCATGTGTGTGTGTATGTATACACATGTATAGAGGTATGGTGAGATTTTCCGTGTAATGGCTTTAGTTTTATGTGTGTATGTGTGTGTATGTGTGATTGTTAGCACAGTAAATGTGCCATACTCATGTGGTCACACAGCTTTAGGCAAACCTTTTTTCTTTTACTACTGTCTCCAATCCCAACACACACACACATACACACGCACACATGCACACACACACACATGCACACACATGCACACACACTCACAACAAACATACTCACATGTATGCACCCATCCTCAGCACGTCAGTGGTACTACCAAACTTGTACAGAGTTTGGCTACTTCAAGACAACAGACTCTGATAACCAGCCATTTGGCAACCTAGTCAACTTAGACTCCTTCACAGATGTCTGCTATGATGTCTTCAACATCACACAATCAGCAGTCCTTCAAGCAGTAAACAACACCAACAATATCTATGGTGGCAAGAATATCTCCACCAACGTGACTAACATTGTCTTTCCCAATGGCTCCATCGATCCCTGGCATGCTCTGGGCATCACACAGAACATCACAGATCAGCTTCCTGCCATCTTCATTGAAGGCACGTCACACGGCGCTGATATGAATCCACCAAAACCAAGTGACCTGCCAGGGTTGACTAGTGCTAGAGAGGAGATCACTACCCTCATTGGAACCTGGTTGATGGTTTAAGATGAGAAAGGGAATAGTTTTATGACTGATGGAAATTAGTTTCCCTCTCATATAATCCAATGTTGGTGCTTGTATGTAATTGGTGTAAGGTTTCTGTTAGTCAAAGTTATACATGTAGTATGTTAAACTGGTATGTCCAGGTGGGTTGAGTTTAGACAAATGCCCAACCAAAGTGTGCATGGCCAAATGAAACCAAAAGAAAAACTGTGCTGTGCATCTAAAACCCACAAATATATCTACTCTTTGTGATCTCTGGTCTAAAATTGAGTTGGAAATTCTTTGGAATCTGGCTAAGGAAAATGCCATGGCAACTCCCAATAGGTATGACTCGGATCCAAAGAGAACCATGGAGTATGCTGTAACACTAGCAAGGCTTGGTATGTATGGGAAAGCATGTCACACTCTTCTCTCGATGGTGTAGCCCCCAACAATGACTTAACATGGCAAATGATCAAATACAAACACCCAAGTTGCCCATCCCCCATAGTCGTAGAGTACGTGGGGGCTCAGGGGCCCGGCCCCCCCCCCCCCCCCCCCCCCCCCTCCGGGAAACCTGTATCATTAATTTAATAATTAATTATTCACGCACTCTTATAATTGTACCGATCATTTGCGCATGCGATATTCCACACGGTACAGTAGGCCTAATTATCAATTTGTCAAATGAAGCGAATCGACTACTTCTTTAAGATTTGCGAGCTGCCGAAAGGTTCGCAGAGTTCAGCAGATGCAGCAGAGCCAGTCGCAGTGATGGAAGAAGCTGACAGTAGTGGGAGTGCGGTTGTGGTGGCCTCCAATAAGAGTAATGAATGTGATGATGAGGGAGGTCATGAAGGAGGTAGAAAATTCCAGGTCCATTGGAAATCCAAGTACAACTGGATCGAATACAGAGAGCATAATGATGACAAAGAGGATAAAGAATGCGTCTTCTGCGCTGTTTGCACAAGGCTGTCGCAATGCAAATGGCTCGATCTTCCAACGCCGTCAAGGGAGAAAGATTCATATGCAGCATTTGTTGTCAATGGTTTTTCGAATTGGAAGATGGCTCTGGATCGCTTTTCGACGCATGAGAGGTCAGAGCTGCACAAAGCCGCTGTTTTAGCACTCTCCGCAGTTTTTAAAGGCACTCCAATTAGCAGCCGTCTCAACGCCCAAAGTTAAGGCAGAGAGAAATGAATGATGCAAGACATTCATTAAGCATGATTTTCTCAACGTTGAGATTTTTAGCAGTGCAAGGTCTAGCGATCCGTGGCAAAAATGATGAGTCATCTAACTTTCGCCAGCTATTGCATTTAAGAGCGCAGGATTCATCTATTTTGCACAAATGGTTATTTCTGCCCCAGAAGTATAAATGGTTATCTCCAGATATTACTAATGAAATTCGCATGCACAGTATTGTTTGTTCACTTAATGCCTGGTAATATCCATTTCACAATTACTTGTACATAACTATACCATCATAACCAATCGCGAAAATTTACAAGCCATCCCCCGGGATAAATGAAACTTTGCGGCATCCCCTCCAATGTGGAAGATTAAATATCTGTAATATTAATCACCACGCGATACAACATACATATCTATCTCTAATTAAAGCCCATGTCCGTATATGTCCGCTACATGGCTCCCCCTCCAGTGACCAGGATCGGGAACGGAATGGATCATAGCATAGATATTAAAGTAAGGGGATTGGAAACGGATCAATGAATCTAATTAGTGGCGTACAGTCCGTGTTACGCCTACAATTAGAAATTCATATCGCACGCAGCAGCTGTTTTATGCCAAGACTATAGGGACCGAGACGTCGGGATCACAGGTTCACATCTTTGCGAGTGGTATAGTGTCACCGTATAGGGACAAGCAAAGCCTTTTTTTTTCCAGTCATACTTTCTTCTACACACTCATAATGTCTTACACCCATTGCTAAAAAAAATAAAATCAAAAATCGATAAATGCTTCACTCCTTACCTTCGTTACCTCTCCTAAGGCGATACGGTGAATGGGAAAATGACAGCCAATAGGCACGTAGCACACTGTGCACATCTAAAATATGCAACGTTTAGCGCGCCAGTACCTGTAGAATCGTAGAAAAAGGTACAGTACCAAAGTAACTCCATTTACGCTTCTTACGTACTAGAATGGAGGTTGCGAACAAAAGAACAGTCCTCCGTACACAAAATTAAGGAAAGGCATACAGATATGACCTACCAACGACGTAGTAGTAACAGAATCGCGCTGAGATGAACTGGTCAAAAATAAAAGGTACAGTCCGTAACCGAGTCGCGTAAGGTACTAGAAAATCGCGTTCAGCAAGCGAACAATACGAGCAAAGAGCCGTGCCAGTTAAAGAATGGCTTACAGACACGTAGGAAGATGTAATATGACCGTTTTAGGACGAAAACAAATCACACAGTAGCAGCAGTTTTCAAGTCTTCGTTGGTTTAAGGGTAATAATAACCGTGTCGAGGAGTGTACATGTACAACAAGTAAATAAAAACATTCTCTATGAGAAAGTTGGTGGTATATAGGATTTGAAGGCAATAGTGGTGTAAAAAGTAGGGAAACAAGGGTTGAATGTTCATGCATGTGCTAAATATAGGACTATTTCGTTTTTTCTTATCATTCAACCCTTGTTTCCCTACTTTTTACACCACTATTGCCTTCAAATCCTATATACCACCAACTTTCTCATAGAGAATGTTTTTATTTACTTGTTTCATTGCTTTTTATTCTTGCTTTCAATGCTACATCTAAATATATTCACTTAGCAACAGACATTTCATCACTATTAATCTTACATGCATACATGTATACCCCAATAGTGGAAAGAGAATACTTTAAAATGCAAAAAGGACCATCCTCCGACGTTGCAATTATGATACCATAGAGAAACACTGATCACTCAGCTACGATCTGAACTTGGTATATATGTCATTTACATAGTAATCATGTATATCTACATGTCATAACCATAATATTGTTCAGTACATAAACAATGCTATACTCAGTATTGGTACATTTACTCTCTCTGGCTCTCGTGATACTCATGACAGCAACAGGAGTGTCCACCATCTCTTCCTTTATTACAGTGACAGGGATTTATGGCCAAGTTTGCAACAGGGGGTGGGTTTCGGAATATACATGTATAACAGTATTGGGAGTGGGCAAAAATAAAAGCCTTCCCTCTGCACCATTAAATGCAGTATTATTTTGACATGGCACATATAAACCAGGGGGTGGATTAGTCAAATTAGGGGCAAACCAGGGGGTGGATAGGGGGTGGGAGCGGTAAATCCCTGAGTGTTATGTAAATTAAAGAGATCTGTGTCAACTCAACTTGTGAACAGTATCCATGTAGATATGTTTCATACTCTGATAGTAGTGTATCAGTGAATTCCTCCTCATCATTACACACGTGACCATTGAGGTCACCTCACTCCATGCACCAGGGGAATAGTAGGGAGGATAGAGGTAGTACATGTAGTAGGTAAAGGGAGGAGTAGGGGTAGGGAGTAGATCATGGGCGCCCCCAGGGGGGGGGGGGGGCATGCCCCCCCTTCCTCCCCCCCCCCGCTGAATCGGCCTAAAGCATACAACACTCCCATAGTAATATTTGGCTGTCAAATGGTGCCCCCTTACCCTATCCTGGCCCCACCCTTCCAGAAATGCTGGGGGCACCCATGGTGGTAGGTAAGGGGAAGAGTAGGGGTAATAGTAAGGTATTGGGAGGGGTAGGGGTAGTAGTAGGTATAAGGGGAGGAGTAGGGTACATAAGGGTATGCAGGTATCTCGTTTGCCATTACACATACTTACCATTAGGGTACCAAGCTTCCCTATGTGGTTGTAAGAGGCATCACAAAAGAAAGGTTCTGTGATTTTGATTGAATCAATAGCACGAATATCATGTAGAAATTCACCTATTTTTTTCTATGCAGCTTTGTTAAGCAAAGCACCTGCACTAACTTCACAAACAGCTGACCTTTTGTGCTAACCATGGGTGGATTTTGAAAAAGGCATCATTTATAATTAGCCCATTTAACAGAATGCTACTAGGCTACCTTTATATTCCCTCAGTATGCTTTGTTTGGTTCATACAGGGAGAAGCTAAAAGGTACAGAAAATGAACACATGCAATGAAATTACAATTACATGTATCTACAAAATACCTACATGTACATGTACATGTATAAATAGAAGCCATGTTAAAACTGTTAATTGACCTGGGCAGACCTTTTATATATTGATGACAGGGCAAGGTTAACAGGTTTTCCCACGTAACAATGAATTCTGACCTCTACTGCTATAGTTTATGCACCTATCAATGGTCTCCCACTCCAGTCCCGGCCCCCCAGTGCGGGCTTAGATGGGGCGAAGGTGGGGATTTGAAGATTGCGGTTTTCAAATCCCCAACCCCTTGGGCATTCTAGCCATTCAAATCCCCCACATACTATGTGGAGCAGCAGAAGAGACGCCCGCATAAAATTTCCTGCGCCATGCGACATCATGAATAATTCCCCTGGGGCAAAAATCCTAGTCAATCCCCATCCAAATGCCCGTTCTGTGCCCGTACTAGGGGGTGTGGGGGAGACCATAATTGACTGATGTACATCAAACCCAGTTGAATTCGAGCGTACCTATTGGTTTTGGTAGCTTTCCAAGCCTATTACCCCTGCGGTAGCAATTTTTCCAGCAGCATGTTTGGCTGTCGGTCGTGCGTTCTTGCAGAGATCATATATAGAATCGCATTCTTTTCGCCGAAGGAGAAGCGATGAAATCGTCCCGATGTTCTGCACTCTTCATGGTCGCTGAATGTTCGTTGTATCGTTGTCTCTTTAAAGTTTAGTTTAGGCTCGAGGTTCCGGTGAAGACCTCACCGGTTAGTTCTGGCTCGAGTAAATAGTGGTAGTGCCGTGCCACAATTTCACTAGGTTAATTACCACTAATAGGTGTAGTGCCCAGACCGTTCACATTGGATTACATGTACATGTAGTGTACTTACCACCGAAGAAGAAGAAGAAGAAGAAGGAGGAGGAGGAGGAGGAGGAGGAGGAGGAAGAGGAAGAGGAAGAGGAAGAGGAAGAGGAAGAGGAAGAGGAAGAGGAAGAGGAAGAGGAAGGAGGAGGAAGGAGGAGGAGGAGGAGGAGGAGGAGGAGGAGGAGGAGGAGGAGGAGGAGGAGGAGGAGGAGGAAGAGGAAGAGGAAGAGGAAGAGGAAGAGGAAGAGGAAGAGGAAGGAGGAGGAAGGAGGAGGAGGAGGAGGAGGAGGAGGAGGAGGAGGAGGAGGAAGAGGAAGAGGAAGAGGAAGAGGAAGAGGAAGAGGAAGAAGAAGAAGAAGAAGAAGAAGAAGAAGAAGAAATACGGTGGGACTGGGTACGAGTTTAAACAAACGTTTTGTTCTCCACAACCACGCGGTTTTATGACATCAAACAAACGCGAGACTGCTCGTTTTGGACTGCTTGTTCGACGATGACAAAGAGCTAAGCTATCCGATTGATAAGACTCCCGTTATCAGGCCCGTAGGCTGGTCGGGAGATGGGGGGGGTTCGGGAAAGCAATAAGGTGGAACTGATTAAGAGCGGTGGTGGGAGCAGGAGGGGGCTATGGCCCCCTCTCGCCCAGCTAGGGGGTATGGGGGAGCGCTGTAAGCTCCCCCATCGGGGTCTGGGGCGGAGCCCCAGCTGCTTTGCAACTTTTGCAATTTTTCAACCACAAAACATAGCATAATTGCATAGAAACATGGATATAGCCCAGTTTGTGTTCCCGTTCAATAATGAAGTACATGTAGGTCTGGCTTGCGAGTTGCGAGTCTAAAGGCTGGCATACACGGGGCAACTTCCGGGCGATTTGTCGTATGCAACTCAAATGACTACATGTAACAGTATATGCTAGTTGGGCATAGCCCTACCTTCGCGTATCCGCCAATACGCGAAGGTCGGGCTACGCCCAACTAATTAACAGTTGCATGGGTAAAAGTTCCGCAATTCTTGATCGTATGCGGAACTTTTACCCATAGTTGCACGGAACCCGTAATTTAATTCACGGACCCTCCCCCTGTTCCGCCGCTGCTGTTTATTGTGGGCGGGACGTGGGCGCCCTATTTTAGAATGGATGTCCCGCGGTTGCTAAGCCTGCATGTATTGTTATCTCATTCTTGCGGGCTATAGCTATAAATGTACATGTATAGAAGTTATGAATAAATTATTTTATGGCAAGCGGAACTAGTTCTGACGAGCGGGGGGGGGGGGGGGGGGGGTCGACCGAACCCACCGACCCCCCCCCAGCCTACGGGCCTGGTTATAAGCGGGTCCCGTTTTTTAATGACATTCATAATCGGGGTCAAATCCTATATGAGAGTTACTAACGTACGTAACTCTCGATCATGCGCTCACGTGATGCGTTTCCAATCCCCTTACTTAAATATCTATGATCATAGGTAGTTGGGTGGCCGAACTTGCCGACCAGACTGAATAACTGTGACTGCGGCTGGAACAGGTTTAGGTGGTGGGAGCAAAATTGCAGGGTCGTGCGGTGTCTCCTCCACATGAGCGGACTTAAGACGATCAATGGTGATAACCTCTTTGCGGCCATTGATGTCTAAAGTAAAGTGCTTGTCAGTGCGATGCAAAACCTTAAATGGGCCATCATAAGGTTGCTGTAATGGTGGCTAGATAGCATCATGCCGCACAAAAACGTGTGCTAGACATTAAGTCAGATGGTATTAAACCTTATGGCCTTGATTCTGTCGAGGTGAAGTGACCCTTAGAGCTTGCATAGCTGCCTTCAGCTGGGCAACATATGCCGATGGATCACAGGGAGAAACTGAACCTGCTGAGAAGAATTCCCCAGGTAGGCGCAATGTTGTTCCATACACAAGTTCAGCAGCATTACATTTAAGTTCTTCCTTAAGAGTTGATCTAATGCTGAGAACTAATGGAAGGGAATCAATCCAGTGAGCGGGGTTTTGGTGCACTTTGAGTGAGGTTTTCAATTGTCGATGGAAGCGTTCCACAAGGTCGTTAGCTGCTGGATGATATGCTGTGGTCCTCAGTTGAGTGCAACCTAGCAGATGAGTAAGCTCCTTCCATAATGTGGACTCAAATTGATGGCCACGATCAGTAGTTACAACGGAGGGAATGCCAAAACGTGCCACCCACCCATTAACAAAAGCTTGAGCTACAGAAGAAGCCAGTGGCGTGTTATGGTGCTGGGACCAACCAACAACCCGATGCAGACAGATGTCCTCGAGCACGCCAATGTCAATGCAATGTACAACAACTCCAATGTACCCACACCCCCTCGTGCCCACACCCAACATCCCCCCTAAACAACAATTACTACACACACAACACCGTTTGTTCAGATCTTAACATAATCTCGATACTTGGCGGGAACTCTGGAGGCTCTTCCACTTCTGGTCTTGTAGACAGAGCTGCCTTCATCATCTGCCCTTAACACTGGCACAGGGTTTGCTTTAGGTTCTCCGGGCTGCTCAGCATCGATACTTGTCTCAACTGTATCTTCCTCTGCATCCAGGGAGCTATCTACACCTAATTGCTCGGTGTTCTCATCTAAAGTTTGCTCCGTCTGGTCCGCCCCCATCTCTTTCATCGTTTCACCACCTATAGCTTCCTCCTTGTCGACTGACTCCCCCCTCTCTAGGTGGGTTCTCGGACTGTTTGAGGAATCGACGGTTTCTGCGGACCAGCTGGCCCTCTATGTCAACAATGTATGACCGGTCTGACACTTGACCAACACATGTTCCCCTCTTCCACTTGGTCTTGAACGCACGCATATCCTGCGCTAGTATAGGCTTCCCTGTCTCCAACGGTGGCAGTACTCTTCTTTTTGCATCTCCACTGGACTGCAGCATTTTGTGTTGCTTCTGCTCCTTCTTCTCTAACACGTGTGTTTGTACTTCAGGGTGCAACTTACTGCTCGCAATTGGAACCGCCCCTCTTGTTCTTCTTGACAACAATCTCTGTGCTGGACTGGAACCCATACCTATTGTGGGCGTGTTCCTCCACTCAAGCAGGGCCAGGTATGGGTCTGTGCTTCTCTTCATAAGCCGTTTAGCAATCTTCACGGCCGATTCAGCCTTGCCATTTGACTGGCTGTTGTATGGGGACGACAGGGTATGTTGAAACCCCCAGTTCTTGGAAAACCTTGCAAACTCCCAGGCCGTGAACTGTGAGCCTCCATCTGTGTGCACCCACACTGGTATGCCATGACGGGCAAATTGTTGTTTGCATGCTTGGACTACTGCTGAGGCTGTCACCTCCAATAGCTCGGTTATCTCAAAAAAATCTGTGAGGTAGTCCACTATGATCAGGAAATCTTTGCCTCGGCAACGAAACAAGTCCATTCCCACTTTTTCCCACAGCTTTCCCATTATCTGATGAGCCCGGCACTCCTCCTTTGGTAGTGCTGGGGCATTTTCCTCACAGACTGAACAACTTCTCACTGCCTTCTCAATGTCCTTCATTCCTGGCCAGTACACTACATCTTGAGCTCGCCTTAAGGTGGACTGAATTCCCTGATGACTGGAGTGCAGCCTTAGCACAATATCAGGTCTCGCCTCCACCGGTACTACCACTTGCCCTCCTTTGTAGACAACACCCTCCTGGACCGTCATGGTTTCTCTGAAGTTCCAATAGCTCCGAACTGCTTCCGGAATATGGTCTATTTTCTGAGGCCACCCTTGTTTAATGATCTTGATCAGCTTGGCATATTCAGTATCACGTGCTGCTGCACACTTGATGGCTGCTATTCTTTGGTCACTGATTGGAAGAAATTCATGTTCCTTAATCATCTGAAGTTGGAACACCACCTCTTCCTCAAATGCACTCATCACTGTTGGTCCCGCTGGGGCTCTAGACAGAGTGTCTGCTAACACTTGCTGCTCTCCCGGTCTGAACACAACTTCCAGTGAATACCAATGTAGTAGCAGCAGCATCCTTTGCAGACGCCGTGGTGCGGACAGAATTGGCTTCCGAACAATGATTTCCAGAGGTTTGTGATCCGTTTCGATGCGAACCTTCTTACCAAAGATGTATTGGTGGAATTTCTGACAGGCAAACACTATTGCCAGGCACTCTAGTTCTATTGCAACATAGTTCTTTTCACTTTTGGACAGAGAGCGGGATACTGATGCTACTGGTTGCCCCTCTTGCATAAGTACGGCCCCGAGTCCCACTGTACTTGCATCGCATTGTATAACGACCGGCTTCCTCACGTCGTAAAATGCCAGACGCTGTTGGTCACTTATCAATTCTTTTAACTTCTCAAATGCTGATTTCTCTTCGACTCCCCACCCAAATGTTGCATCTGCTTCTGTGAGTCTCCTTAGAGGTTCACTCACTTCAGATAGCCTGGGAACATATCGGGACAGATAGTTGCACATTCCGAGGAATCTTCGTACGTCTGACACACACGCTGGCTCAGGCATCTCCTGTATTGCAGTCACTTTTGCTGGATCTGGTCTGATGCAATTGGCCGATATGATGTGCCTGATGTATAGCACTTCCGACAAATGCAGACGCAGCTTTTCCTTGTTTAACTTAAGGTTACATTCTCTGGCTCTGTGCAGTAACTTCAACAAACTGTCATCATGATTCGCTCTCGCCTCTTCCATAGTGCCCCCAACACCAAACACCAAAACATCATCATCCACTACTGCCACTCCGGAAAGTCCATGTAGAGCCCCTTGGAGCCGTCTTTGGAACTCTTCTGGAGCCGACGAAATCCCAAAAGGCATACGTAGCTATCGGATAACTGCTCCTGTCTGTCAACTGCTCCTGTCTGTCAACTGCTCCTGTCTGTCAACTTCACCTGAAGGAACCCGTCCTTGGCGTCCAGTAGACTAAAAATTTTGGCTCCTTTCAGCTTGGGCAGGACATCATCGATGGTAGGCATATAGAAGTGGTTTCTTCTAATCGCCTTGTTAAGATCCCTGGGGTCCAAATATATTCTCACTTGCTTTTTATCCGGCTTCCAAACAGCTGTAATATTGCTCACCCACTCAGTAGGCACATCCATGGGGGCAATCACCCCTAACTCCACTAACTGTGTCAGCTTGTTCTCCACTGCTTCTTTCATCGTATGTGGAGTCTTCCGCGGCCTGTTCTGGACAGCAGGTACCATCTCGTCAATTTCAATATCATACTCCCCAGGAAGGGACCCAAGGCCCCCAAACACATCAAATTCCTCTAACACCTGCACCCTGGTGATTTTCTTCCATTCCTGGATGGCATATACAGTTCCTACTTTGTAACTTAGAAGATTTAGGGTGAGACATGTATCCAATGACAAAAGTGAATGGTGGTTGCTTCTCATCACCTCGAAGTATAAGCTTTTGACCTTCCGTTCTGCCTCCTCTACTTGCAGGTTACAACCACCCAGTGACTTTCGGAGGGATCCATCATACATCACTAGTGTGGTGACACTGTTTACCAATGCTGGTTTTCCTAAAACCACATAGTCCCTCCATGTCAGAACATTACATGTGGCTGCTGTGTCCAACTGACACTCCACCATTACATTCTTCTTCCCCACTATAAACTGCATCCTAGCCAACAGCTTCTTTCCTGACTTATGAACTGTTATCTGCAACACTTCTTCATGACCCAGTGACTGGCTATCATCTTGCACCATGTGTGTTTGTTCACTGTTGCGACACCTCCTTGCAAAATGGTTCAGCAGCCCACACTTCAAACATTTCTGTCCGTATGCAGGACATTGTCTTGGCTTGTGCGTTCTGCCACACTGTCTGCACTCCCTAACTTCTCCGTACCTTTGACCTTGATCATTTTCCCTTGTCCGAGTATTTGCTAGCTTTTGGTACCCTGCCCTCTGAACCGCTGACACGCTTTCTGCACTTTCTGAGACACTCTTTACCTCAACTGGTACTTCCCCGCCATCAACCTTCTTTTCCTTACCAACCCAAGATTCCAGGTCTGCTGACGTTGCCTCCATCGTTTGACACATCTGAATGGCCTTTGGCAGCTCCAGTTTATCAGTCTCGAACAGACGTCTCCTCATCCTGTCGCTGTCTACTCCCCTTATAAGCACATGCAGCATCAAGTCGTCTTTCAGTGCGCCAAATTCACAATCTTTTACTTGCTTCCTTAGATCCGCTACTCAGGTGGGTTAAGACCACCTACACATGGTTTTTAGCTGAAAAATACATGTCAGTTTATAAATATGCTGGGTACTGTTCTTTCAGGAAGGCTATTTATTGTATTGATCATATGTTATAACACACAATTGTACACTTTTTCCAGTTCTGAGTTACCATGGCAACTGTTGTATTCATTTCTTCACGCACAGATAAGATTATCAATCAATTTCCACTATTATGAAGTTTCGGATGGCAAAGAGGAACGAACTGTCAAGCAAAGGGAATAGATATGTTGATATACCACTGTAGTGATATAAAACACCTAGAAACGTGAATATTATATTATGATGCAAGTGTTATTGATTAAATGGTGTATTTATTTGCTTCAAAATTAATGTTTGCTAAGTTTGGTCGCAAGCCGTTGCGGCGTTTGAAGTGTGGATGCAGGTTTCTTCGTTTCATACAGAATAATGATTAGTTTCGAATGAAATTGTAATACTTCATCCCGCTAAAATGTGCTTCCTAGCCGTACGGAAATTGAATAGAAAATTGTAATGTCAACTCATGCGGCCGCAATACGGCTCTTAATTGTACGGATGACGTAATTTGTAATGACGTGTTTATGGAAAGCAAAGCAACCAATCCAATCACTGCGAGGGCTTTCCTGCTGATTGTCTGCTGTGCATTTGCTACGCATCGAACTAAGTGGAATTCTAAGTAGGTATTGTGTCTTGATGTAAAATGCATTTTTATTCACCATGCGTTTTGTTTATTACCCGTATATAAAGCCGCCGCCTACTCCTACTGTACCGCGTAAGAAACAACCGTACTGCATTCACCATTAGTCCTGCACCGAGCTGTCCATTGCTTGATTGTTCAACAACAGTTCATCTTTGAACTAAACTTATTCTTCGAAGCAGGCGCGCCGATTGTCAAAGCCGGCTACTGTACCGCTACTTCACCATCAGTTCTGCACCGACCGCGCCGATTGTCAAAGCCGGCTACTGTACCGCTACTTCACCATCAGTTCTGCACCGACCGCGCCGAGCTGTCCGTCGTGTGCAACAATAGTTCATCTTTGAACTAAACTTTACTCTTCCTACAACAAAAGGTAAATATAGATCCTTCAGTTCTATACATATGCGTATAAAACTCACAACAACCGACTGTACATAAACACAACCTCTGGCAAATGAATACATTAGGTGTTACATGTATGAATAATATTTACAAACATCTATCACAGAAGCCATATGCTGCAACTAAGCACGAACTGCAGTGCTTTACATACACAATGGCAGTAGCAAAACACTTCCAAGTGGAGCTCTGCATGAAATTAAAAAGCAATATCATCAACTCTTCAAAGAAACACCTGCAATGCATCTCACATCTCAAGCATCAGAGCTCATCACAATAAAAAGCTTGTTGAAAAAGTTCAACGAACATTGGTACCATCAAGAAAAGAGTCACTTACCTTGAGACATTTTCTACTGAGAATTGGAAGGCACTGCCAAACACACGAAAGGCACTGCACAGCATGCACCATTGCAGAGCATGTCCAACAGAATTTCCCCAATTAACTTCAGCATTCCCAAGCAAGAGAAACGTGAAAAAAACAAACAAACCATAAAAATCACACCAGAGGATTTAACGTCTACAGCACGAGCTGCTGCTGGCTTGGAACACTAATATGTAGCTTACGTTAAGTTCAAGTATACATGTACATATACTTATGACGATTTATCAATTATAAAACATATATATCCACACCATATCCCCAACCCTACACCAACACTATCCCCAACCTACACCAACACTATCCCCACCCTCCACACACCAACACTATCCCCAACCTCCACACAGCAACACTATCCCCACCCTCCACACACCAACACTATCCCCACCCTCCACACACCAACACTATCCCCAACCTCCACACACCAACACTATCCCCAACCTCCACACACCAACACTATACACACCAACACTATACACACCAACACTATCCCCAACCTCCACACCAACACTATCCCCAACCTCCACACCAACACTATCCCCAACCTCCACACCAACACTATCCCCAATCTCCACACCAACACTATCCCCAACCTCCACACCAACACTATCCCCAACCTCCCCACCAACACTATCCCCAACCTCCACACACTAACACTATCCCCAACCTCCACACAGCAACACTATCTCCAACCTCCACACCAACACTATCCCCAACCTCCACACACTAACACTATCCCCAACCTCCACACAGTAACACTATCCCCAACCTCCACACCAACACTATCCCCAACCTCCACACCAACACTATCCCCAACCTCCACACCAACACTATCCCCAACCTCCACACCAACACTATCCCCAACCTCCACACACCAACACTATCCCCAACCTCCACACACCAACACTATCCCCAACCTCCACACACCAACACTATCTCCAACCTCCACACACCAACACTATCCCCAACCTCCACACACCAACACTATCCCCAAGCTTCACACACCAACACTATCCCCAACCTCCACACACCAACACTATCCCCAACCTCCACACACCAACACTATCCCCAACCTCCACACACCAACACTATCCCCAACCTCCACACACCAACACTATCTCCAACCTCCACACACCAACACTATCTCCAACCTCCACACACCAACACTATCCCCAACCTCCACACACCAACACTATCCCCAAGCTTCACACACCAACACTATCCCCAACCTCCACACACCAACACTATCCCCAACCTCCACACACCAACACTATCCCAACCTCCACACACCAACACTATCCCCAACCTCCACACACCAACACTATCCCCAACCTCCACACACCAACACTATCCCCAACCTCCACACACCAACACTATACACACCAACACTATCCCCAACCTCCACACCAACACTATCCCCAACCTCCACACCAACACTATCCCCAACCTCCACACCAACACTATCCCCAATCTCCACACCAACACTATCCCCAACCTCCACACCAACACTATCCCCAACCTCCACACCAACACTATCCCCAACCTCCACACACTAACACTATCCCCAACCTCCACACAGCAACACTATCTCCAACCTCCACACCAACACTATCCCCAACCTCCACACACTAACACTATCCCAAACCTCCACACAGTAACACTATCCCCAACCTCCACACCAACACTATCCCCAACCTCCACACCAACACTATCCCCAACCTCCACACCAACACTATCCCCAACCTCCACACACCAACACTATCCCCACCCTCCACACAGTAACACTATCCCCACCCTCCATACACCAACACTATTCCCAACCTCCACACCAACATTATCCCCACCCTCCATCAACCAACACTATCCCCACCCCCACACAGCAACACTATCCCCAATCTCCATACCAACACTATCCCCACCCTCCACACACCAACACTATCCCCACCTCCACATACCAACACTATCCCCACCCTCCACACCAAAACTATCCCCACCCTCCACACACTAACAGTATCCCCACCCTCCATCAACCAACACTATCCCCACCTTCCACACACCAACACTATCCCCACCTCCACACACCAACACTATCCCCACCTCCACACACCAACACTATCCCCACCTCCACACACCAACACTATCCCAAACCTCCACACCAACATTATCCCCACCCTCCATCAACCAACACTATCCCCACCCCCACAGAGCAACACTATCCCCAACCTCCATACCAACACTATCCCCAACCTCCACACACCAACACTATCCCCACCCTCCACACCAAAACTATCCCCACCCTCCATACACCAGCCCTATCCCCACCCTCCATCAACCAACACTATCCCCAACCTCCACACCAACACTATCCCCAACCTCCACACCAACACTATCCCCAACCTCCACACAGCAACACTATCCCCACCCTCCACACTAACACTATTCCCACCCTCCACACACCAACACTATCCCCAACCTCCACACCAACACTATCCTCAACCTCCACACCAACACTATCCTCAACCTCCACACCAACACTATCCCCAACCTCCACACCAACACTATCCCCAACCTCCACACACCAACACTATATCCCGAACCCCACACCAACACTATCCCCAACCTCCACACACCAACACTATCCCCAACCTCAACACACCAACACTATCCCCAACCTCCACAAACTATCACTTGCCCAAACAAAACAAAACACCTCTGCACAATCCGCTTGGATAACAAGATTGAAGAACACTTAGTTCCGCTCCAAATTACTAAAACGACAAAAATTTGTATCTTACCCGAGAGCGTCCATAGGCCTATGAAACATCTTGATCAGCGCGAAACGATCGGTTAGCGTGTAGCTTATCCACTGGCTATACTTTGCAGTCAATTGTCTTAGTGGACCCGGCATACAACAATCACAGGTGCGTCGGATCTTCCTTTGGTGGCTCTAATAAGAATAGTTGATCAAAATGATAAAGTGACAAGACGAAAGAAAACACTCTTCTTCACAAATGGCATGGACAACAAAATAGCAAGTCAAGTATACTTACATTATAATAAAATGAACGACCATTTACCGCTTCAAGTCAATCTGAGCGTCTGTATCGCCCTATTTTTAATTGGTCTCTATATGCCGTACAAACGATCATTTGGCATTCACGTGTAGCCTATCTCCTGGCAATAGACCGATGTTTAACACAAAAGTCATTCCTTTCATGAAACGTTCAGTCACTGAGCTCACACGATGGCTAATTTTTTTATACATGCGATATTAGCGTCATCGAATATACGGTACAGTACGGCGCGCGCAAACGATTGCTAGCAGTTACCATACGGCGCGCGCTAAACATGTGTTTCCTTGTAAAACATATGTCGGATAAACAGTAACACATAAATTCGGTGTAGGTGGTCTTAACCTACCTGAGTACGAACTGATCGATGGTACGATGGTCTTGCTTCATCTGAAAGAACCGATCCCTGATGACGTGTTTACTCGTCCGCCTAGCACACACTGAGTCCAGTTTCTTCACTATTGTGTCGAAATCATTCTTGTCCTCTCCGTCGGCAAAAACTAGTGCTTCGTGTATATCATTAACTCGCTGCCCCACCGCGCGCAAAAGAATAGCTAACTTCATCCCACTCGACGCATCCGCCTTGCCAATAGCCACAAGAAACAGGTTAAACTCCTTCTTAAACCTCGCCCATTGATCTGTAAGATCCCCTTCTCCTACGGGCTCCGGCACTAAGTATTTTTCCATCTTTCTCACCTTTACTGACTCAGGCTTCTTTTTGTTTCACTTCTGACACCATGTTATGGTGCTGGGACCAACCAAGAACCCAATGCAGACAGATGTCCTCGAGCACGCCAATGTCAATGCAATGTACAACAACTCCAATGTACCCACACCCCCTCGTGCCCACACCCAACATGGCGTATTTAGGGGGGGGCTCAGGGGGCTAAGGCACCCCCCTCCGATACAAAAATGAATATAATTAAAATGACGTCAAATAGCTATAGTGAGTACGCTCGTAATTTCCCTTCGTAGCGAGCTAGGTATACGTACGTAATATCAATTCACTTCTATTATTAACATCACTATACAAGATTATCACCGTAAAGTCCCCTCTGCCCCCACCGAAAAAAAAAGTCTCGTGGTCAAGTTAAACGAGCGTATCATCGTAATCATGAATGCAGCTGCGTGCCGTTCTTTAAAATCATGTTGGAGTACCAGCTCTTTCCTGAAATGCTATACAGCTGCAGGATGTCGGAAGCGTTAACGATTACGAAGATGCGCTCGTTTAAACACGAGACATTTTTTTCATGCAGTGGGGGGGGGGGGGGGGGGGGGGGGGGGGGGGGGTATTAATTAAAACAAAGAAGCAAGCACCGGCTTCAATCATAGCGTATTACATGAAGGCGTCTGTACCTCAAGTAACCAGTGTTTCAACCTTGGATCAGCCACTGCAACCACAGTTATAATTAATTGTTGTGTTTCCGTTGACTGCTATAGTCGTCATCCAAGTGAAAAGTGCATTTTAGACTTTTTAGTTACTACTCCACACTTTGGCGCCCGCGATGTATAGGAAACTTTGTGGGGACAACATCAGTGATCAGTGTAAATACAGCATGCTCGTCAACAACGTTACATGCACTTTTCCAATTCAAGGTGTGCCAATGGATCCATTCAACATACATGTATATAAGTGGCTCTAAAATTATCCTTGGCATGGATACAGTTTCAGACATGCATGCATGCCAGAAGTTTGCAGATCTTCCATCAGCAGATTGTTTCCACAGTATTAAAGCTGCATTGCTAGCAAATGCCAGAGCGCTTATCGGTATTCACAACATACTCAGCTGATCATTTTAGTGTGCTAAAGCGCTATTCGGCGGCTTTTGGATATAAATGCCCTATTAGTGTTTGTGCTCGGCGCCATCCTTGGCGATTGTAGACATTCTTGCCGATTTAACCATTGTATTTCGGTTAAACTATACTGCTGAGTGGGCGTGGTTACAAAAATTTTCGCGCGCGCGAAGCGCGCTGTCCGTTCGGCACCCAATTTCTGGATACGCGCCTGGAAGCAGTCATGTCTACGATTGGAATAGCCTCTGGCTAGCGTGTAAAACGATCCACAGCTGTGAAAAGATACCGAAATCCCTGAGAGAGAGGAAGTGGGCCAACAATATCCACATGTACATGGTCGAATCGTGCATCCGGGGTTCCAAACTTAAATAATGGTGCCGATGTGTGGCGGTTTACTTTTGTTCGCTGACATTGAAGACACGTACGAGCCCAGTTCCTGACATCAATATGAATGTTGGGCCAAATGAAACGGGTCACAATTAGACGTTGCGTGGCTCGTATCCCAGGATCAGGGTTGCCGAAGGCCAGCCCGGCCTGCCATGCATGCATGCAAGGAATTAAAATTATACTCTACAGTTATTGTGCCATCTTTAATTGTACACCTTGCATTTCAAATGTACATTAATTTTTATGCCTGTCTGTACCTACTATAGAGCAAGACTGAATAGCTTTTGATTATTTCCTCAGTCCTTTCGATCTGACCAGTTCGATCTGCGTTCCGGGTTAACTCCAAGAATATTGAATGGCGGCAAATCTCCGTCCGCGCGCTAGGAAACCACCAGGCTATTTCAATGATGAACCAGATTCAGAAGACAATGACCTTTTTATTGTAGAACGCCTGGTGGCAAGGCGTAAGAAGAAGGTGCGTCGTAATATACAATTGGCCATGTTATGTACGTGACCAATTACACACACAGGTACGTACTGAATACCTCGTACTGTGGCAAGGCTATCCTAAAGAAGAGTGTTCGTGGCTGGCTGCAGACGCCATGACGTTTGATGCAAACGAGTAAGAGTGTGCCTATTCAATGCACTGACCTACATATACGCCCGCAATGTATAGGAATCAAGCAGCTGTGAATTCCTATCATGTGCTTTGTACTAAATCCCTTTTTAGATGCTACACCCACCCTGAACCACCTGTTCGTGCACTCCTGGATAATGTCTCAACTTTTTTAGCTTATATATCTGCATCACTAAAATGTGGAGTTAATCGTTCTTTCAAGTTTACGGTACCATTTAGAACTGATGTTTACATCTTTTTGTTTGGCCAGAAAGGAAAAGAACACTCATATGGATTAGGACGTTGGTATGAAAATGAAGATTTCAACACTGAATACTTCCCTTGCAACTGGTACAAGTGTCATGATAAGTTGGGTGATGGATGTACCGTACCATTGACTTTCCTATATGCTTACATAGCAAGTTGAAATGGTCACCTACGACTTTCATTAAGCAAGTTGATGGAACAGTAATGCCCAAGGAAAAGAGCTTTGAGGAAGTCTTAGTAGTAAACCTAGTTAAAAAAAGATGTTAGGAGCATTTTACATGTATTTTACACTGTACATGTACATGTATCATATGATAATTTTATCACACATAGGCAGTACAATATCCAGTATTGCACTGATTATTGTTGCTAGATCTTCATTTTCTCAGGCCACTCCATGTGTATGGGGTATTGCCATAATAACTACAAAACAGCCAGTTAATTAAGTGCTATCTCGCATCACATATGGGCATACAACTCCACGTAGAAGCAGCACATGTACAACAACCACTTGCCATGTTGACAAGGTTTAGCACCCCATTGATGTCAGTGATTGAAAGCTGCCTAGTGTGTACAGGAGGGGATGGGGTGGGAGGGTAAATGAGGGGTGGGGAGTTTTATGTCTGACTGCTTTCCCTTGGGGGGGGGGGGGGGGGGATGTGAAAAGTTTACATAATGCCCACAGCTAATAAAAACTGTTTCACACATGCCACTCCTAATTAAATAATAGGAGGTACTTGTGCCACCACAAAGACCTGTGAGTCAAGTTCAGACTGACCTCTCTGTCCCCTTTCTCAAATGTCAACATTTGTCAAGTTAACAAACATACATTGTGATACATGCACATATACAAATAACGTTTGCAGATACTGTAGCCAAGCATTATACGATGACCACACAAAGCTTTCCTTTTGAATTGATCTTCACCTGGTGCACATATTGCTGGCATACTACACTGTTTGGCATGATGAGTCAAGTCCCTGGTCCATACCAGGTGGGCATATACATGTAGGTAGACCTCCATCCACTGAACTTGGAATCTGATTTGCTGGCAGACCAGCTGTGTAGGTGTAAGAAGAGGAGGAGGAGCAGTACATGTACATGCTGTGGTTGGACATATATGTACATATAAATCTAACCAGAAGTAAAGCGAACTTGTGGGTTGCACAAGAATAGGTAAATTGTATCACAATTTACTAAGATATAATTATATATATATGTACATGTACAGGCTTGTGAAATAGGTACATGTACTAGTTAAACAGAAGTACACACATACATGTACATATGACACCACACACCTCATGTGCTATGCATAATACCGCACACCAGACACCTCATGTGCAATGCATACACACCTCACACCATACCAGATACCTCATGTGCAATGCATACACACCACACCACACACCTCATGTGCAATGCATACACACCTCACACCACATCACACACCTCATGTGCAATGCATACACACCTCACACCACACCACACACCTCATGTGCAATGCATACACACCTCACACCACACCACACACCTCATGTGCAATGCATACACACCTCACACCACACCACACACCTCATGTGCAATGCATACACACCTCACACCACACCACACACCTCATGTGCAATGCATACACACCTCACACCACACCACACACCTCATGTGCTATGCATAATACTGCACACCAGACACCTCATGTGCAATGCATACACACCTCACACCACACCAGATACCTCATGTGCAATGCATACACACCTCACACCACACCAGATACCTCATGTGCAATGCATACACACCTCACACCACACCAGATACCTCATGTGCAATGCATACACACCACACCACACACCATACACACATGCGTCACGTGCTCACATTAGTACAAGTACATGTGTGTGGATGGTTCATACAAATAAAGAGAAAGGAGAAAATCTTACAGTGGGTTGCAGCGTTGTTGGATGTCTGGTGGACGGGGGAGAAGTCTGCTGTTGGTCCTGGCAAACTCCAGCCTCACGGTCTGGGGACTGGCTGGATCAAACTGCACCCCCTGTGGGAGGGAGGGAGGAAGGAAGACATACCATTCTAAATGATATGTGATGTGATTCTAAAAAAATTCCATTACATACCAATAAAAAGTTTGGTGAGTGTATAATTCCATCCTCCCCTTTTGGGCAACAGTATTAATATTTGGACTCACCCTAGTCACACATGCACACATATACACACATGCACACACATGCACACACATGCACACACATATGCACAGACACATGCACACACATGCACACGCAGATCCACTCTTATATCACATGCACTCACAAGTGAACACACCATGCACCTTACCTGCAGCTCGTCCATTGCTATAGCTATTTCCGCTTGCTTGAAGCTCACAAATGCAATGGGCTAAGGAAGAAACAACACCTCTAAAACACACAAGGTGTGGGAGAAAATTCGCAAAAAAATAAAAATAAAAAAAGTTTCAGTTCCATTAGTGCTCTTGGTGTAGTGATTGGCAGTGCAGCAGTAAATGATGGTGTGGTGTTTATGATGGTGATGATGATGATGGTGATAGTGGTGATGATGGTCATGGTGATAGTGGTGATGATGGTCATGGTGATAGGTGGTGATGGTGAGGTGATGATGGTGATGGTGTGGTGATGATGATGATGATGGTGATAGCAGTGGTAATGGTGGCCACGGTGATAGGATGATGGTAATGGTGGAGTGACAAATGGCAGGCAATGCTGTGGCCATAACCTCAGAGCACCAGTCTCCATATAAAGGCAAATGCAGTACAACATGCAACTTTCCAAGAAAGGTACAGCAAAACATGGCTGCTGTGTTGTGTGACAACAGGTCCTGATTAAAGAGACCTGAACTGAATAACAGAGCAAATCAAATGGTCATCATAGCCTTGTAGTCATGAGGCCTTGTAGTCATGAGGCCTTGTAGTCATGAGGCCTTGTAGTCATGAGGCCTTGTAGTCATGAGGCCTTGTAGTCATGAGGCCTTGTAGTCATGAGGCCTTATACGCTGATGAAGTAACAACTACTTGAGCGCTCAATTTTTAAAAAAATATAACCTTCAGTTTACCATCTATCCTTCAGTTTACCATCTAGCCTTCAGTTTACCATCTAGCCTTCAGTTTACCATCTAGCCTTCAGTTTACCATCTATCATGTGCAATGCATACACACCTCACACCACACCACACACCTCATGTGCAATGCATACACACCTCACACCACACACACCTCACACCACACAATGCATACACACCTCACACCACACACCTCACACCACACACCACACACCTCACACCACACAATGCATACACACCTCACACCACACACACCTCACACCACACACCTCACACCACACAATGCATACACACCTCACACCACACACACCTCACACCACACAATGCATACACACCTCATCCAACCCTCTGAATACATGTACATGTTTAATGCCATCTAATTGCTCTTACAGGCTGAGTAAATGTACCCCCTACCCCATGCTAAGAATCGTGGTGTGTTTGGCCCATAATGGGGGCAGGCGACAGCCGCAGCCAGGCATGTAGCAGCTGTGCCTCGTACCACTGGGCCTACAGGGACCAATGGGTGACGCTGGTCACCATTGGGTCGGCCTGTGTCCCAAACCAAGACGCTGGTCATGGTTTGGTGGCTGTCCCAGGGTAGAAGCCCGGAGGGTGTCGCCCAAGTGAAACCCCCAAAATGGTTGGCGATTAGGATATGGTTTCGTCAAAACATATGTTTACATCTGGCCTTAGCAACGTCACTATAGTCAGCTTAGTAACGCTATATAACACAGAGCAACTCTCTGTATTAAACTTAGTTTACTACCACTGTACCTAAACTTTACCATATATCTTCTACATCATGGCAAACAGATCTGGATTATCCTGAGAATGGATGCCATAGAATGAGGAACCTGTACATGTAATGAATTTTCCTTTACTATTGTCCCTCCCCTTTCAGGGTATTACACATAGTGGCTTCCATCAAGGTATAAGAGTTATGCTCAACATTTCATACACATCATCCATACATGTACATGTACATGCCTGCACAATTCACAAAATGTGTACAACCCACCAGAATCATCATACTATCTCTCCATCCCCAAAAGATGTACCTCTGCCCACTTGAGTTCCGACACATCAAAGCAGCCAATAGTTCCATCCTTGTTCCTCTTCTCCTAGTGAGAGGGAGGGAGGGAGGAGGGAGGGAGGCCCGTGGGAAGTAATGGAGGACGAGAAAAAGCAAAAGGATACAGAGATAGGAATACACACACATGCACACACATACACACATGTACAAACACACACACTAACACACTCATGTACATGTACACACACACACATGCACACACAATCATACACACAAAACAAACACACTAACAAATACACACATACACACACACACATACACACACTCACACATGTACATGTACACACACACATGTACACACACAGTGACACACACAACACACACTCACACACATACACACATGCACACTCACATAAATACACACATGCACACACACACAAATACACACACATGCACACACATGTACACACACTCATACACACAACACAAACACACTAACAAATACACACACATGTACACTCACACACAACACACACTTGCACCTCCATGCTCACAAAATGGGACAGTAGCTCCAAGACATGGTGTGGTGGTGACACCAGTCTGGGATGTGGCAATGGCATGGGTATGGGACATGGACACAAAGCTAAGCTCTGCCAAGTGGGAGCACGACAGTAGTGAAATTATTATTAATAAACATCATAAGGTGGGGAGAAGATTCACATTCCGATTGAAGTTATTTCATTTCTGATATTTAATACATTATAACGGCAGACATGTAAATTGCATCCAACCGTCCTTCTGTTTTGCCCACCTACAGTGTAGTTCAATGTATTTGCAGTCTCCTGGAGGAGTGCCCAGAGCATTGCATAGCAGCAGGCTGTACTGCAATGATTAACAGAGATGTTCCTCTTCTCCTAGTGAGAGGGAGGGAGGGAGGAGGGAGGGAGGGTGGGAAGTAATGGAGGACGAGAAAAAGCAATAGGATACAGAGATAGGAGGAGGTTTTCTTGTTGCATGTACATGTACATGTACCTCTACTGCATAGGGCATTACAGTGAGAACCAATGTGTAACATGTATGACAACCACTTGCCATGTAGAAGACCCCATAGATGTCAATGATTGAAAGCTGCCTAGTGTGTACAGGAGGGGGTGGGGAGTGATGGGAGGGGTGTGGAGAGTATTTGATGGAAGCGTTGGTTGCGTGTGGTGTGTGTGGAAGTAGATGCAAAGTGAGTGACCTCCCCCAGTACTCGCTATAGTTCCCCCCCCCCACCCCCCTCACTATTATCATGGCTTTTCACTATTACCCGCAGTATGCTGCGGGAAATAGGAGACAAAACAAAATGAGAATGAGAGAGAAGAAAGAAAGAGGGATAGAGTTTATTTGACATGGTACCAACCATTTGTGCATTTCTTGAAGTCAATAGTCTCCTCACTGTTACCCGAGGGATGGTCGTCCACATGGATCAGCCTGATATGAAGACCATAAGACCTTAGTATGGATACCACCTGTACACAGTGTTAGACTCACTGTACATGTTGTATCACATGTGCACATACACACATGTACACACTCACACATGTACACACACTCACACATGTACACACAAACACACACAAACACACATACACACACACACATTCATGTACGCACACGTACACACACATGTACACACACACTCACTCTCACACACACTCACACACACAAACATACTCACAAATACACACACATACACACATGTACAAACACACACACTCACACACACATGTACATGTACACACTCACACACACATACATGCACACACACTCATACACACAACACAAACATGCTAACATACACACACATGCACACACACATACACACACTCACACATGTACACACACACTCACACACACATGTACACACACTCACACACAACACAAACACAAATACACACACATGCACACACATGTATACACAACACAAACACAAATACACACACATGCACACACATGTACACACAACACAAACACACTAACAAATACACACATGCACACTCACACAAACACACACATGCACACACACAAATACACACACATGCACACACACTCATACACACAACACAAACACACTAACAAATACACACACATGTACACTCACACACACACACAGACACACACACACACTTGCACCTCCATGCTCACAAAATGGGATAGTAGCTCCAAGACATGGTGTGGTGGTGACACCAGTCTGGGATGTGGCAATGGCATGGGTATGGGACATGGACACAAAGCTAAGCTCTGCCAAGTGGGAGCACGACAGTAGTGAAATTATTATTAATAAACATCATAAGGTGGGGAGAAGATTCACATTCCGATTGAAGTTATTTCATTTCTGATATTTAATACATTATAACGGCAGACATGTAAATTGCATCCAACCGTCCTTCTGTTTTGCCCACCTACAGTGTAGTTCAATGTATTTGCAGTCTCCTGGAGGAGTGCCCAGAGCATTGCATAGCAGCAGGCTGTACTGCAGTGATTAACAGAGAGATCACATGATCAGAGTGTGTGTGTGCATATGTGTGTGTGCATGTATGTGCATGTGTGTGTGTTTATGTATCACATGACACCTATATGGAATCACATGTTCATGTGCTTTATGAGGTACTATAGGGAAATCCACACACCTGATGAGGGCAGCCTGGGGTTAGTGGTGGATCACGGGAGACCTTTTAATGAGGAGGTGTTGCCATACAGAGCTTCCATCTGGAGGGTCGCTGTCAGCTCGTACATGAAACTCAAGTAATCCGGACGAGGAGATCGCGCGACATACGTCACTGGCCGAGGGAGCTAGAAAGAATAGTTACGTAAATTGGCCTCACACGTGATATTGTACTATGAATTGGGCACATGTCCTTATATGGCTCGTCCCTTTCCCTTTGGCCTGTCCGCTTCAAAATTCCATATTGCCAACTCTGCGTGAGACGGAAGGAGCTCCCCTCGGTTTTTCCAGCTAATTATACAGATCTATAACTAGCACAATGGTTTCTAATGAAGCTATAACCGAATATTACCCATCTTTGCCCTCATCACATGCTACTAGTATAAGCTGGGAAATGTGCGGGGGCTACTTCCGCGAAATGCGTGAGAGTTGGTAAGTCTGTTAAATTATAGAACAATAGCATTTACAAATGTGGATATGCCAGCACCCTTATGAAAAAGTAGCAACAGAAAACGCTCGTTTCCTCATATAGCGCCATATCACGTGGTCGAATGTAAAAAGTCAGTTACAGGGCCTTACTTTGCCATAAGTGTCTGTGATACCTTGGTTTTCCTGAAATACACACGTAGTAACGTTTAATGTCCATCGGATAGACATAGACCACTCCGCGTTTGACTGACAGACCATAATCTTGAAACCAGGCTTGAAACGGCCTAGCTAGGACTTTAGAAGCTCTACATTAGTATCCCAAGCCAACGAAAACCCAAACAAAGAACATACCAAATTTGCGCGCAGTTGAGTTTGTTACTTTCAACTGGGCTAGAACTGAACGCCATAGTTTTATTGTCATCCGCGGGCGGTTTTTAATTATTTTACAACCAAACATGTACCCTGATGACCAAAAGTGCTCCAGGAACCCAGGGAAAGAAGCCTATGGGCATATAAGCTTGCTAAAATGTTGCCTGGATCATTTTAGTATCTTCTGAAATCTGTATAACTTACCTTCCTACCTTCAGTTCAGAGCAAAATGAAGAATAGTGATGAAAAATCATTATTAAAATAGCCATTTTCCATACATCTCTATGGGAATGTACTAATTCTTCTGAGGAACCCAGCAGAAGGGGCTAAAAATTACACCAACCCAGTAGAGTGAAAGGTTTTTATGCTATCCATCATTTGAGTCCTGTAAACCTTTACTACCGGCTTTCTCTGATATATGGCATTCAAAAATTAACTTTATCCCATACATTCCTATGGACGCGTGCGCGGGAAATGTGACGGACGTTTGCAAAATTGGCCAGGACATGGCCAGAAATTGCATGCCTTCATTACTAATTCCTGACGCGTTATGACGTTTTTCCCGTTTCATTACCGTGCACGCGTCCATTGAAATGTATGGAGGATGACACTCTTTTGATCACTGTCACTCAGGAAAAGATGCCCATGACAAGGAAAAAGAATTTTATGATGAAGAGGATCATAAGGTATACCTCTGTCGTTAAACAAAAAAATTAGCCCTCTTCCTGACGCTTCCTCATCAGAATTTCAGTGTTTCCATAGACATGTATGGAATTTGATTTTAAAAATGAGGGTTTTTCAAGACATTTATGCTTCCTGACGAAAATCCAAGCTAGATATCAAAAAGGAAAGACTAACTGCTGTTATTAAAACCATTAGGGCTGGAGTGTGACATATTCTAACGTTCATGACCCTTTTACCCTCGCTTCCCTGATCACTTTTATCATTAAGGTTCATATGTCTTTGTAAATACCAATATTCAATAATAAATCGACAAACGCCGCGTGCGTGCCCTGCCGCGATGAAGGTTTTCAAACAAGAAGACACAAATCACCGACCACGGTATGAATCCTAGCAACGAACATTCGATACTTGATAGCTTGTTACACATGTGCGTCTGATTTCGACTGTTGTGCGTGTGCATGGGTGGCAATATAGATGCGATTGTACTTTTTTTTGGTAGTAGGCCTACTCGGCTGCTCCAACATTCTTTTTAAGCCCTAGCTGTAGGGCGCGATCATGTTTGGAGTGTTTTAGCTACCTATATGTACATGTACATGGATTCTACAACGGCTTGTTTTGGTTGCGTTGGTTTTAAACGATTCGATTCCGGCTTACTCACCTATATTGCCAATTCTACCACAAGGAGTTCGTGGATGTAATCCCTATAGCAAAGCCACATTTTTGCACCTGCTCTACCTTCATTAATATTTGTAAGGATGGGCATGTCCTTACGTGCAAACCTGACGCCATATTTTTGTTCTATTTTTTTGTTGCAACTAATAGTACATACATATATGTATCTGTGCGTGTCTATATATTTTTTCATCTCTGCAGAATGAAAACTACCAATACAGCAAAAAAAAAACCGTTCCACAGAGACGAACCTTATAAGGATATATCACGTGAGGAATACATGTGGTAACAACCTACTTTTTTACTATATCCACATGGGGAAGGTGGAAAGGAGGTGGAAAGGGTGACAGCCTTGTGAAGGTGGAGGGAGGTAGTTTTGTGAAGGTGGAGGGAGGTAGCCTTGTGAAGGTGGAGGGAGGTAGTTTTGTGAAGGTGGAGGGAGATAGTTTTGTGAAGGTGGAGGGAGGTAGCCTTGTGAGATAGCCTTGTGGAGGTAGAGGAGAGAGTGCCTTGTGAAGGTGGATGGGAGATATCCTTGTGGAACAGTTGGGAAAAGATAATACATGTAGGGCCTTCTCCCTAGAGATGAGGAATTTGATAGCACATCCCAGAGGCAGCCACTGGGATATGAATCAAATTAAGTTTAAAGGTTTCTGATGTAGGGTACAGTTAGAAGGAGTTACATGCATTTAGATGTAGGACCAAAGAATAATTGTTTAAAGTGGCTACAATTGTCACATCCTGTGGTGTCCACCTTTATTAGTTTGGTTAGAAAAACTCCTTGGTTTGGTTGTACACATAGCACAGACACCAGTTGTCTGCCAGGAGAGGAGGCTTACCTACATGACCACCTGGTATGGACTAGGGACTGGACACAAAGTTTTGCATCTCATGGACTGCGCCAGCCACCCTTCCAACATGCACCTGGTGAAAAACTTCAGCAACAACTCAAATGGAAGGCTTTATGTGGTCTAGCTATATGTACATGGCTCTGCAGATGTATGTAATAGGTAATGTAACAGGGCATTTATATTTATTTGGTTATGTATTGGTTGTGTATGTGTGTGGAAAGTTCAGAAGGTATTACATGTACTAACAGAGAATGTAGCTGACCCAAAATCTTTGTGGTCACCTATTTAATTAGGGTGGTGGCATGTGGTCATTAGTTATGGCTGTTATGTAAACGTTTCACATGCATGGCCCTCAGGACTAGTACATACTTGTAGTTTCTATCCAGCATCTTTGCCATTGTGTATGAGTCATGATCACTAGGCTTCATGCCATGGGCCATCGATCTGTTCATTGATGACAGATCAGAGCTGCATCATGGCATCCTTTTTTGTGCCATTGCTTTAGTATTTGTAGGAGTAAAGTAGATACTTAGACAGGTGCATGTATGTGATCTTTTCTTCAACTGCATGCCCATCCAAATCCTGTGTCAAGTGTGTGTATGTGTGAGTGTGTATGTGTGTGTATGTGTGTGTATGTGTGTGTATGTGTGTATGTGTGTGTGTGTATTTGCATGTACATGTGTGCGTATGTGTGTGTATTTGCATGTACATGTGTGTGTGTGTGTGTGTGTGTGTGTATTTGCATGCACATGTGTGTGTGTGTGTGTGTGTGTATTTGCATGTACATGTGTGTGTGTGTGTGTGTGTGTGTGTGTATTTGCGTGCATGGTATTTGCATTTGGGTGTGGGTGCATGTGCATTTCCTTCCAGCCGCTCAATCATAAAAAAGTAGAACACACGGCATAACAAACACACGGCATAACAAACACACAGCATAACAAACACACACATCTCAGGCCTACTGCCGAATACGTTTATGGCTGTTCATCCTTCTTGTATACCCTAGCCAAAATTCCGGCAGAGCTGGATAGAAATGAGTACAGGACTTAACCTCGTAGCAGATATTGGGTCTGGGAACGAGACTGCTATGGAGCGACCTTGCCTGCCAATGGCCCTTTGCATGAAAGATCGGAAGTACGATAAACGTCACGTCTGGAGTAAAAACCACAGCGGTTGCCTAGAGACATTGTGTCACGTCTGCGGACCTTAGCGTAATAAAATGGCAACGCTCGGAGTCTGCTCAGACATTGATCCTTCGGACGATCCAGTTCCTGATCAAACTATGCTGCCAACAGTACGTTTGACCGATTCTGACATACCCAGAGCCTTTTTAAAGCCATCCATTTAAAAAGGCTCCGGGTATGTCAGACTCGGTCAAGCTTACTGTTGGCAGCAGAGTTTGATCAGGAACTGGATCGGCCGAAGGATCACCGTCCGAGCGGGCGTTGCCATTTTATTACGCAAAGGTCCGCGAACGTGACACAATGTCTCTAGGCAACCGCTGTGGCTTTTACTCCAGACGTGACGTTTATCGTACTTCCGATCTTTCATGCAAAGGGTCCATTTATCCATATACAGTCATTAATCGACGATATACAGTATAATAGGGCCAGGACACAGTGGAGAGTCCAGCTGTGAATATCCGCCGCCATGCGTATGTTAATTCTTTAGCTAGTCAGTGGAAGGCAATATCCATAACACACCTCCACGAGAACTTCTAGTATTATCAAAAAACAAGCCAGTCGGCGTCATCGTGGTCAACGTCAGAGCGCGCGCGATGCACATGCAGATAGATATATATACAATACATGTCATATAATTATAATTATAATAATATAGGGACGGAATCGCCCATGCATCTTAACGAGCGAGTCTCGTAGTCACACCTATATATCATATTATGTAGTAGCTACTCCACAGCAGCGGTTCTATTAGCTCGACCTTCGCTATCCAGTTGAAGTTCGATGTTGTACGTCTGGCTAGCGAGACTAGCGTATACCAAGAATGAGATTGATAGCGAGTGTAGAGCTATTACATTGTATATCCACAATACTATCAGATGGGTAATAGGCCTAGGCTTGATACCCGATCCTCCGCCAAAAGGCTACGCCCAACTACTATACAATGGATCAAAACAGATCACGAGACCTCTAGAATGCATCCTATGGCAGGGGCACGAGTACAACTAAATGTTTTGAGTTGCGCATGCGTATGCTTAGATCACTAAAATCGACGATAGCTGTAGTTTGGAAGGATTTTATGTAACAGCGATGCCTATTCCTAACTTCCCTGCCATGCAGACATACAATGCATTTATTAAAAGACAATAACAATTATATATTTTAATAAATTAATTAGCAGTTTTAATAACGTGATAAATCTCTAAAGTACCTAGTGAGTTTAATGGTGCAATTAGATTTTTTTAATCACAATCGTACGCCGAGTTATGCATCGATGTCCACAATTTCTGGACATGAATTGCTAATGAGCGTCCGAAATTTCTCGCAATGAGGAGTGGAGATTTCAATATAGGTAAGGGAATAGGAGACAAGGAAATGTCGTCATGCTATGGTGGTTTACGTATACACAGGTTTGTACAGTGGTGCCTCTAGTACAGTGCGTAACGTGACACTTGATCTTAAATTTTTTTCCAGCAATTTTACAATTCTCTTGATTTTTGTAGCCTAGTGGTATGAGATCTGAAAACGGAATAAGCTTTACTGGCCATCTGGCAATAAATAACATTGAAAAGAAGTGTGTCAAGTTGTTTTCGGGCCCGCACTCTTTTATTTTCTATTATTGCTCCAAACGCACAGTTTTTAGCCCATTTCTCCACTGTTTCGCAACGGATTGCGCTGATCGTTGGTACATATATGCAGCGTTGCACCTTGCACCAAACTGCGCAGTCCGATTTCGAACCCGGGACACAGTTTGAGTTCTGCTTGCCTTCGAAGGCCAATTTGAGGTGGAAAAGTGTTAGGTCAGGATTTTCTTTAGGCACGTTTTATCCTGCCTAAAAGTGAGCATGTAGGCAGTCAAATGGTACCTGTATCGGAATCAGGTCTAGTTCTAGCATTATAAGTCGTCTTTACCCTCTAATAGACGCTTCAAGTCGGAAGGTTGAAAAACAGCGGACATATTGAAATGAATATCATTTGTTAATGACGTCATTGCTAAACATGACTGTATAGCTGTTGTGCTGATCAGAGCCGAAACGATTCTTTTCAGAACCAAGAAGAGCAAGCTTCTACCAGTGGTCTACCGCTTCGTAGGAGAAAGCAGTCACCACCAATATGGGAGCCGCTGATGAAGAAAAAAGCCCCAATCAAAAAAGCCGATCAGCAGCTGTGATTGCCAGCAACGCATTGGGGTAATAAAAAAACCTCTTCCCGACTTTCGTTTGGGCATGCATCTTTTAGCAATACTCCTTCGGAGAGCTCCAGGTAGTACATGCGCAGTGCTAGCTTTCTTGCATCGGCATCAGGGATGTCAGTCTGGCATATGAGCAGCTAAGGCCTCAAGCTCCTTCGATGCATTGCTGGCAATCACAGCTGCTGGTCGCCGAGACTTGATGGCTTGTGCTTGCTGCAATCGTGTAACAACTCCGGCCGTGGGGTTACCTCTCGGCCAGTCTCGGGGCTTTTTTCTTCATCAGCGGCACCCATATTGGTGGCGACTGCTTTCTCCTACGAAGCGTCAGCCCAGAGGTAGAAGCTTGCTCTTCTTGGTTCTGAAAAGAACCGTTTTTGCTATGATCTGCACACCCACTTTCAGTTATGTTTAGCAATGACGTCATTAACAAATGATATTCATTTCAATATGTCCGCTGTTTTTCAACCTTCCGACTTGAAGCGTCTATTAGAGGGTAAAATGCTAGAACTAGACCTGATTCCGATACAGGTACCATTTGACTGCCTACATGCTCACTTTTAGGCAGGATAAAACGTGCCTAAAGAAAATCCTGACCTAACACTTTTCCACCTCAAATTGGCCTTCGAAGGCAAGCAGAACTCAAACTGTGTCCCGGGTTCGAAATCGGACTGCGCAGTTTGGTGCAAGGTGCAACGCTGCATATATGTACCAACGATCAGAGCAATCCGTTGCGAAACAGTGGAGAAATGGGCTAAAAACTGTGCGTTTGGAGCAATAATAGAAAATTAAAGAGTGCGGGCCCGAAAATACCTTGACACATTTCTTTTTCAATGTTACTTATTGCCAGATGGCTAGTAAAGCTTATTCCGTTTTCAGATTTTGATTATCTCATACCACTAGGCTACAAAAATCAAGAGAATTGTAAAATTGTTGGAAAAATTTTTAAGATCAAGTATCACGTTACGCACTGTACAGAGAGAAGGACCAAGGGATACTATCTCTGTTTCTGAGGAGGCAGAAGTTGCTCAAAACATTAGTGAAAATTTGGAAAATGTGAATCAGTTTAATCTTGATTGGACGCCGGCACTGTCTTGTGTCAATGTGTATTGTATTTCATATATATCTTGTTTCTTTGTCACACTTTCCATGCATCATCCAATTAAGTGAACCTGGCAATTACCTTATAACCAAAATCTCAACTCATGTAAGGATTGGAGTTGCGATTTGTAATGTATTGCTTCATGAATAACAGTACAGTGTAGACAATGCTAAGAACAAGCTAGCCCCTGAGGTCCTCCATCCCTAATGCAACTTATAGTGCTGCAGGCACACATGTGTAGTTGTACTGACTTAATTTTTTTTACTTCTGAACCAGAAATCAGTTCATGCTGTACTGACCTGTTATCAGTTGACATTAGTTGCATAATGTGACATATACATAAGGTATTGTTATAACCCTTCTCTTATGAATTTCTGTAATGCTTCTTACAGTATGTGTGTACTGCATATGTGTGTGCATGGGCATGTACTCCCTGACCAAATTAAAGTTGCCCTACAGCTGGAATTTTGCCTCATGCCAGAGTGAGAGTGCCATATGGTTAAAATAGGGGTCAGCACAAGCTATGTGGCTACTATTTATGGCTATTTATACTTTTGTGTTGCAAACATCCTGATGGCTGCATTGCCCCATCCAGCTGCAATTGAATTTAGCACTGAGATTTATAGCCTAGATAGTAAAGCACCAAATGCTGCATTTACCACCTGTGCAAATGACGGCTTTACTTCATAAGATCATTAACATATAGTTCAATAAAGGAAAATTAACAGTTAAAACTTGATGTCAAATTTGTGCTAAATGTTCTATTAATGAAGAATCAGATACTTATATAAAGGAATTTAAAATTAGTTAAATCATAATTATTTAATATTATAAAATCCTTCACAATACAATGGTACATGTAATGATACAATACACTATAGCATGGTGTATAATTTGAGCAAGCAATAAAAAGTTTGCTGTAGGCATGAGAGCCTTAAAATGATGGCATTGGTTGTTGGCCCCAACAAGTCCTTGCATTACTGAGGACTTTGATACTGTCCCAGGGGAAAGACAAGCCAGTAGAGAAGATATTTGTCAGCAGTGGAAACACAAGAGGTACAGAATTGTATATCACCTATGTCAGAGTGCCCCGGAATGTCATGGTGGGGATGGTTTGACGTCTTTATCTGGTCTACCAATGTTTCTAGGCTGCTATAGCTGAAAACCTAAGCCACATTTTGTTCAAAAATTAATCATGTCAGCATGGCTTAGGACTTTGCATAGAGTACACCTTCAGCCAGCAAAGACCAGTACCATCCATAAATCAAGCATGCTGAGTGCTGGTACTGTCCTTCAATATTGCATGCATGTGCAGTACGAAGGAGAATAAGGATCACCCTGCTGATTCTGATGTCAATGAACCCATGAGGTGCCATAGGAAAGGATGATTGCAATAACTCCTGCTCATCCATGAAAGAGGTAAAAATTCCGGAATGTCCTTTCAACACTAAGAGATCGAGAGTTGCTTGGCAGGACACCATATTAAATGACCATACAGCGTTTACAAATCTCTGCTGCTATAACTTCACTGCTGCACAGTCATTTGTTTTTTAACCAGCAGAGGGCTTCTCCAACTGCAATAGGATTGACATCCCCTGGATTAGACTTGTTTAGCACTGTCAGACATGCTCCAGCTATGTAAGCAGATATTTCATTTAGGGCTTTGCCGATGAATAGTAAGTTGAAAGTAGCCTGTAATTATATAATAGCCACGCAGTTACATAAACTGTGTAATTCATTTAAGGAATTTAGCAATGTACTTTAGTGGTTTTGAGATTCTGATCATTCTTTAATTTACTATTAATAGGAACGTTAATTTGCCTGTTATTTTTTGTCAATGAACTATTTGTGCTTAAAGTATTTCTTGATTGTAGAACACCCTATACTGCAAGCTGGTCTTCTGTAATTAAATACACACATCTGAGGCTGAGTAAGATAAAAGTATAAAACTAAAAATGTTATAATAACTGATTTATTAAACATGCATGTATATATAGACTACATGTACATGAGCTTTATACAATGACTTTACATTGTCCTGCATTAAGTGGTCACCTGACTTCCAAGGATCATGGCTAGCTCTTTTTAGAACATATCATTTAGAGCAGTTGCTACTTGCACATTTTAATACAATTCACGCCTGTTGCTTTTCAAACTACTGGAGTTTGTGTCCCTCACTCCATGCCTTTTTTGACAAACTCGAGTCACTGCGTTGTGAACACCGCTGGCGATGAAACTACCTTGCATACCTTCTCTGTTGCCATTCAGAAGGGGAATGCATCATCTTTTTTGGGAAACCATCCACCTCCTCATTAAATGATGTTAGTTGTGTGTGTTTCTTATATAACTGATAATAATAAAAAAGTAACATAGCAATAGTTAGGGGTTTACAAATAGTACAAATACCGACATGATGTTAGGATGTTCAATGTCTCTCCATTTCTTTGCTTGCCACCCAGAATAGGCAGTCCTACCAGTTCCATAATATCACTGTTTCATGCTAGTGCATGCATTCAATACTGCAGCTGTTACTGTTCATTGTACAGAAATGAATTTACTTTTATAATAGATTATGTTGCAATAAACTATTATTAAAAGGATTTGAATCAGTACTCTGTGAAATTAAAACATGACATTTTTGGGAAACTTATATTTGTTTGCATATGTTTACAATGCTGAAAAAATCATTGTAATGCTGTAATTAATTTATCATAGTTGTAGAAGCATTGATATGATTTTTAGGCTCATGGTCATTTGTCTATGAAATGTATGTATATGCTCAGCACCAAAATAAAAATAGGCATATCCATTGTTTTATTACTCTTTGTATAGCTGGTGAAGTCAATTGCAATTTCCAAGACGTTATTTAAAACTGATTCACTACTTCTAAAATCCTTCAATTTGCAATTGGTTTATAATTGGAGTGTAAAAAGAATGTTCATATTAAGATCAGATTTACATTTTATAATGATTAGACTAGGGAAATACGAATTACATTATTAATTATACTGTCACATGCTTTGGACTTTTAAAAGTAACATTTAACCATCAACTACATAGCAAACCACAATAAGATATTTAAATTGAAAGTATTGAGAGGCAAAGGACACCCAAGCATTTCACTTCATAGTGTCAAATGTGGCAAATTTATTACTATTCTCATGGTTTAAGAATTACAGCAGTTCTTACACCAACTTGGTTCCTTCAATGGGACTGATGTTAACAATAGAAAAAAAAACATCTATGATTGGAGTGACAACAGCAGTTGATTTGGTCCCCACAACCAATAAATTAACCCTTCCAGAAGTGATACAAATGTTAATTGCAACACCCAATCCTTACACACAACAAGAATTGAAAGTACCATAAATTTTCCTGAATCAGTCTGATATGTATTTGAGTTGAAGTCTGTTCATGACCTTGGGAACATTTATTTTCTGATGCATCTTTAAATTGTGTGAGTGGGTCAGTGATGGGTTACTAGAATATGAAAAACAGAGTAGCAGTAGCTTATCATCTAAGGTTTTAGAGATTACCAAAGAAGTGCGTAATTATAACATTGATCAATTGCCAGCCAGTTTGCAGTGAGTGGAGGTGTGCTCTTGACATTAGTCCGTGTGAATCACTCTCACTTGACACAGCCATCAATGATTGTGGTGTCACACTGCCTATTAGCAACAGCTAGGATTGCTGCAGATGGAAATAGTTTCTTTCAGATTTTTTCTATAGCTGTAAGTAAGATCACAGGAGGTCACAATAAACTGCGTCTGCTGATCACAACGTACATGATCCAACAATCAACAGATCCAATGTTATCTTCCCATGGATCCCCAGATACATGCAGCTCTATGGAAAGCTACATGTATGCATGAAACAATCAAGGATGCAGACTCTGGGGCACTTGGGTTAGGAATTGGAGGTCATTGCACCAGCATCATTGCTTAATACAACAATTTATATATGTGCCAAATGTTGAGAAATATTCAAATGGCTCAAGCATTCATGGCCATAGGAAACTAACCCTGACTTGCATCAAGCTGAAGCCATATATAACTAACTTCAATAAACATTTTGAAAAAGATGCAATAACCATCTAATCTCTACTAATCTCTAAAACCTGAGATGATAAGCTACTGCTACACTGTTTTCCATATTCTAGTAACCCATCACTGACCCACTCACACATTTTATCCAGATCATAAGGGCTCATAAAGAGATAAATGTTCCCAAGGTCATGAACAGACTTCAACTCAAATTTACTTTTGTCGCCTTGAACATGAGGGTACAGAAATCCTAAAGGATTCCGAAAATACCATAGGAAATTTGGAATTGGGTACCAAGAATCCTAGGATATTTGGAACAGGGGTGCCAATCATTGGGGGTGCCAATTATCCCATGACACCGGGCAATCCGCACAGAATCCTGAGCACCTTTTCCTCCAATGCAGAGAAACACATGCCATACACAACTCCCAAGAGATACTTCTAGGTTTATGGTGGATGGCAAAAATCATGTTTGATCATCTCAAGGATTATACATACAAGTCACGAAAATGATGCCGATCGAGCCATGCAGGAGGGCTTGGGCATTTTGCCTCATCAAAACAGTGCCGAGGCAACAATATATTGCATTTAGCATTTCAGTATTGGATGAGTGGGAGTGGATGGCCAAACGCCTAGCAATTCTTGAGAATGTTTCTTTTGCAGTGATTCCCCAGCCTCCATATGCCTCCACTACGAGAGGGACATCTCATACATTTCCCATGCATGCTGTCATATCATCCAAAGGTAAATGGAGATTTCAGTAGAGATAAGGGAATAGGAGACAAGGAAAAGTCATTATGCTATGGTGGTTTACATATACACTAGGTTTTTACAGTGGTGCTTCTAGTATCAAGGGATACTAGCTCTGTTTCTGAGAATTAAGGCAGAAGTGTATTGTCCATGATTGGACCTATTCACTGTTTTGTTTACATGTATATGTATGTATAATACTTAATAGTTTTTATGTACAAAATTATTCAATCATGGCATGCACCCTATAATGGAAATGTGGTTGCATATGTGAAACACACAGATATGCTTCCTGAAACACCATTGACTTGCACTGTGAGGTTGAGGGCTCTGATCACTGGGAGTCCTTAACCAGGGGCTGTTATCCTGTAGCCCCTTTTGATAAGACCTCATCCTGGGCTGATGGAAGAAAAATTGTAGCCATATATAAATATAGCACAATTTTAGTAAATTGATACCAAAGGAAACAATATTATACTACTTAACATATCAGACTGATTCAGGAAAATTTATAGTACTTTTAATTCTTGTTGTGTGTAAGGATTGGGTGTTGCAATTAACATTTGTATCACTTCTGGAATGTTTGTTTCAGTTATATAGTACAGCTTAGACAATAGAAAGTTTTATTGGTTATGATGGTTATGTGGGAACCAAATCAACTGTTGTCACTCCAATCATGGATGTTTTTTTCTATTGTTAACATCAGTCCCATTGAGGGAACCAAGTTGGTGTAAGAACTGCTGTAATTCTTAAACCATGAGAATAATTTCTTGAAGCTTATTTGCAAATGTGTCAAGTCACCTGCAGCATACATAGAATATATAAACCTATTGTAATTAACACATCCAGTACATAATGTGGACTCATATTACTCAATGCAACTTTCTCACAGACAAATAGTATGCTTCAACATTACTGAATTAGGTGTTTCAAAGTGGGTATGAAAGACCAGAAAGACAGTTGCTCCAAGTAATAGGATGTTCTCCTATTAGTATTACTGCATTTATACTGACATGAGAGCAATGAGTATATTTACGATTATTTAAGCGCGAGACCAAATGCAACTCTTACTTACCTCTTACTGCATACTTATCATTGGATCTCTCACTACATAGTAATAAATTTGCCACATTAGACACTATGAAGTGAAATGCTCGAGTGTCTTTTGCCTCTCATTACTTGCAATTTAAATGTGTTATTGCAGCAATGTATTATGCTGTGTAGTTGATAGTTAAATGTTATTTATAAAAGCACTATAAAACTGCTAAATTCAATTGTAGCTGGATGGGGCAATGCAGTCATCAGGATGTTTGCAACACAAAAGTATAAATAGCCATAAATAGTAGCCACATAGCTTGTGCTGACCCCTATTTTAACCATATGGCACTCTCACTCTGGCATGAGGCAAAATTCCAGCTGTAGGGCAACTTTAATTTGGTCAGGGAGTACATGCCCATGCACACACATATGCAGTACACACATACTGTAAGAAGCATTACAGAAATTCATAAGAGAAGGGTTACAACAATACCTTATGTATATGTCACATTATGCAACTAATGTCAACTGATAACAGGTCAGTACAGCATGAACTGATTTCTGGTTCAGAAGTAAGAAAAATTAAGTCAGTACAACTACACATGTGTGCCTGCAGCACTATAAGTTGCATTAGGGATGGAGGACCTCAGGGCCGGGGCTAGCTTGTTCTTAGCATTGTCAATAGGCTGTTCTAGATCTGAACTAGCAGAAACACTAAAATGTTATTCCAGAAGTCACATGAAGTAATGCATATAAAATTTCAACTCCAATTCTAACAAGAGTTGAGATTTTGGTTATTAGTTAATTGCCAGGTTCACTTTGTTGGACGATGCACTCAGTATTGGTAGTCCCACCAGTTCCATAATATCACTGTTTCATGCTAGTGCATGCATTCAAAACAGCAGCTGTTATTGTTCATTGTAAAGAAATGAATTTACTTTTATAATAGGGTATGCCGGATAATTGTGCAGTAGACTATTATTAAATATGAATCACTACTCTGGGATAACAAAATGCTCTTTTTGGGGAAACTTACATTTGTCTTTGCATATGTCTACAATGCTGAAAAAATCATTGTAATGCTGTAATTAATTTATCATAGTTGTAGAAGCATTGAAGTGATTTTTAGGCTCATAGTAATTTAACTATATGTATGTGCTCAGCATCAAAGTATAAATAGGCATATCCATTGTTTTTATCATTCCTACCCTATAGCTGGTGAAGTCAATTGCAATTTCCAAGACGCTATTTTTTTAATTTAAAACTGATTCACTACATCTAAAATCCTTCAATTTGCAATTGGTTTATAATTGGAGTGTAAAAAGAACGTTCATATTAGGATCAGATTTACATTTTATAATTATTAGACTAGGGAAATACGAAGCATTATTAAATTTCATTATACTGTTACACCTAGATAGTAAAGCACCAAATGCTGCATTTACCATCTGTGCAAATGTATAACAGTTAAAACTTGATGTTAAATTTGTGCTAAATGTTCTATTAATGAAGAATGATATACTTAGTAATAACTATTAATCATATTGCAGGATAAATGAATATACACAACATTATTAATAATCTATCAATTATGTTTAGATACTTATGTATAGAAAATCAGTTAAATCTTTAAAATCCAATGGTACATATAATGATACAATACACTAGCATGGTATACTGTATAATGTGAGCAAGCAATAATAGTATGCTGTAAGCATGAGAACCTTAAAATGATGGCATTGGTTGTTGGCCTTAACAAGTCCTTGCAGTACTACTGTCCCAGGGGAAAGACAAGCCAGTAGAGAAAATATTTGTCAGCAGCAGAAACACAAGAGGTACAGAATTGTATATCACCTACGTCAGAGTGCCCCGGAATGTCATGGTGGGGATGGTTTGACTGGCATTTACAAAACTCAGCTGCTTTAACTTCACTGCTGCACAGAGTCACTTGTTTTTTACTAGCAGAGGGCATCTTCAACTGCAATAGGATGGACATCCCCTGGATTAGGCTTGTTTAGCACTGTCAGACCTGCTCCAGCTATGCAAGCAGATATTTCATTTGGGGCTTTGCCCGTAATGATATAATAGCCACGCAGTTACATAAACTGTCTAATTCATTTAACGTTGCAATAAAGAATTTATCAATGGACAATGTACTTTAAGTGGTTGATTAATCATTAATTTACCATTAATAGGAATGTTAATTTGCCTGTTTTTATTGTCAATAAACTAATTGTGCTTAAAGTATTCCTTGATTGTGGAACACCCTATACTATACTGCAAGCTGGTCTACTGTAATTAAATACACAGATCTGAGGCTGTGCTTCCTTATTTAAATATACAATAAATAAATAAATAAATAAATATTTTAAAAACATGCATGTAGACTGCATGGGCATTAAACAATGACTTTACATTTTCCTGCATTAAGTGGTCACCTGACTTCCAAGGATCATGGCTAGCTCTTTTTAGAACATATCATTTAGAGCAGTTGCTCCTTGCACATTTTTTGTCAATATGTTGACACCTGTTGCCTTTGAAACTACTGGAGTTTGTGGCCCTCACTCCATGCCTTTTTTGACAAACTTGAGTCACAGCGTTGTGAACATCACTGGTGATGAAACTACCTTGCATACCTTCTGCAAAAGTTCTCTGTTGCCATTCAGAAGGGGAATGCATCATCCTTTGGGTCCATCCACCCCCTCAATGCCCTCATTAAATGATGTTTAGTTGTGTTTGTTTTGTGTATATAATTGATAATAATATAGCAATTGTTTGGGTTTTACAAATACCAACATGAGCTTGGGTGGAAAGTGTGACAGTTATGTCAAAGAAACAAGATATGAAATACAGCACACAGTGTCACAAAAAGTGCCTGTGTCCAATCAAGATTAAATTCACATTTTCAAATTTCTCTCTCAATGTTTTGAGCAACTTCTGCCTCCTCAGAAACAGAGCTAGTATCCCTTGGTCCTTCTCTCCATAATACAGGCACTACTGTACAAACCTGTGTATATGTAAACCCCCATAGCATGATGACATTTCCTTGTCTCCTATTCCCTTACCTCTATTGAAATCTCCACTTACACTTCCTCTTTACTTTTAGACAATATGACAACATGCATGGGAAATGTATGAGATGATTAAATATCACTTTTGCCAACCTCCATATGCCTAGAAGTATCTCCAGGGAGAGGGATAGGTGCTCAGGATTCTGTGCAGATTGTTGCCTGGATACATACACTGTACTCTCTCTCTCTCTCTCACACACACACACACACACACACACACACACACACACACACACACACACACACACACACACACACACACACACACCACACACACACACACACACACACACACAAAACACACACATACACACACTGTACCAGACCTGCCAATTCTCATGCATTTCACGGGAGACTCATGCATTTACAGCCACTCTCACGCACTCCCGCTAGCTATGTCTATTCTCACGCATATCCCTCTACGTCTTTGCAGAAATATTTTAACACCGCATCCATGAGAAACGCGGAGAATTTATTCAATTTTTGGGCAAACTGAAAAGCGATTAATTCCATCTAGACAGAATTGCTTGGTTTTGAGTGGAGGTTACACTACATGTACCATTTATTAGGCAGATTCTATTTTTGTATCTCAAACTGACAGGCATACCATTGGCTCAAAACATCACTGCTAAGTTGAGTGCATGGTTGTAGCTTTATTGCGTAAGAGGTACAGACTTTTTAAAACAACGTATTCCTTCTAGAGTGTTGCAAAAATTGCATATGAAACGTCGTGAAAATGGTTTAAAATTGAGGCTATTAATTAAATACATGTAATCAACTCTCAAGGTAGGAGTGATATGCATTGCGTGGGCAGACTTCAAGAATCTTTCTTCCTGTCTTACTAAATAACAAACCATGACTCTATCCAGGCAGGTACAGACTGAATTTGCTGGTTAAACTTGCAAAACTTGCATGCCTCCGCTGGCAGTTTGAATGGACGAATCACGCCCCCTGCCTACCACAAGCGAAAATGTCTTGCAACTCACTGCTGCAAAATGAGTACAATAGAAGCTTTGGCTTGTTTGAAAAAAAAAAATGCACCCTCCTATAATTGTGTAACCAATGTTTAATGCAGTAGTGCTCAAGGTTGTGCATGAATGGGAAACATGACCCTGAAAAGTGTACCCGAGGGCATTTTTCACATCAAAAACTATAACTTTTCATGAAACAGAGAGCCATTTATAAAAGAAGGTATAATTACTCTACAAATGCATGAGTGAGCATTCTGATTATATATTTTTCGAATCAATATCCACAATGCCCCAAAATTTCCCTGTGTTTCTCATGGATGCGATGTTAACTTAATGCAATTTTTTTTTTACTTCTGTCTTTGTTTAACCATAGAGTTGAAGGATTGGGAACCGTGCATGTGATCCATAGACATGTGTGATGTGGATTGTGTGTTAACTTGCTTGTCATCACCTATGTTAATGTAGGTAGTTCCAAAGCGGAAAGTTTATCATCATTACAACCCTAAAATTGCCCATTCTCCCGCAAAATCATGCCCAAGCTCAAGCAAGTTATCAAAGCACAGTTGGCAGGTCTGCTGTACTCACACACACTGTACTCACACACACATACACACACATTGTACTCACACACACATACACACACTGTACTCACACACACATACACACACTGTACTCACACACACATACACACACATTGTACTCACACACACATACACACACTGTACTCACACACACATACACACACATTGTACTCACACACACATACACACACTGTACTCACACACACATACACACACATTGTACTCACACACACATACACACACATTGTACTCACACACACATACACACACTGTACTCATACACACAGACACACACATTGTACTCACACACACGTACACACACACACATACACACACACAGAGCAGTCAAAGTGCTGTCAAGTAATTAGCCCCTCACCTGGCACTGTTATAGTACTTGAAGGGGTTGCCCCCTCCTTTTGTTCAGAGGGCCACCTTCCACAAGGGCCATAGACAGGCCAGACCGAATAGTCGACTAATTTAATGTCAGGTTGCGAGACGTGTAGACGGACGAGTGGTAGGCCTATAGGCCAATTCGATGAATCCGGTCGTACCCATCATCACGACCCGGTGAAAACCTTCGGTAGCGGCGGGAAATAAAGTCAGGGATCAGAAGGAGATATACGCGTACAGAGATGACAGCACAGAGCTGGATTATTGGATGGGGTGGTCTTCGCTTATAGACCTACCACAAATACTATTCTTTAGTGCAACAAAGGACAGTAGCTCTAACAGAAACTTATGGGTCATAATTATAACAATCTCTCACCTAGTCATGATCTGAAAGTGGACACGCAAGTTGTGTATCCTAATTGTAGAGCACTATTTTTATAAACATAAATGATTTTGTTTATAACACACCTGGGAACGAGATCGCTGCGCTGCAAGTCTCGCTGTAGCATTGATGGCGTACAAAATACGAATGAAATGAACGCTGTACATACTGAACTTGTAGTGCGTTGTCTGCACTACATGTATACATCACTAATAAAACCTTCTGAATCAGTAAGCTCTTCGGCGTGGCAGGAATTGGATACGCTCGTACATGTACATGTACAGTACGCACCAACAAAATTAATAATGGGCAGGCTATAATTAGCTTCATTAAATTTTACAAACCTTAACGTTTAACCTAGGTACACACAGATAAATGTTAGCTCCGGCGAACACCAGCGTTAACATATATAGCGTGGTAGATCTATGGTTAATAGTTATTACTTCGATACTTGAGCCACTTAAAATTTGCAACATACTCAGATAACCTACTTTAAGCAATGAACAGTATTGTACATGTATTTCGTCACCTGTACATCAGCTGCATCTACATGTATATATAGCCTGCAATTTGAAAACCACCTATATAGCTCTTGGCACGTATAAATGATGGTCAAGTGAATTATAGAAAAATAATCGCGAATCACATAGGCGACGCGCATGAAATTTTATGCGAGATAGTACTAGAATATTGTCTTTATGTGTACGAACGATGTCATTGTATGAAATTAAATCAGCTCCCCACCCCGGTAAAATTTCGCGTATTTACCCAAAGCGACGCTTTTCAACGATGCGTCGTCGAGGAACAATACACCGAAGCATCTTTATGCGCACGCGACTGGGGTATTGATAGTAATTATATTCATCATGGGTCCTGAGGGGGGGGGGGGGGTCCGGACCCCCATGACCCCCTCGCTGGATCCGCTCTTGTTTCGTTTTAACTTATTTTAAAAATGAAAGCGGAACCGCTTTGAATTTATCAATGCCGTCGGGGTTTGACATTGCGTCTTATACCGCGGTCTCGCGAGCACGTGCATACACATTAGTTCCAACGTAACAAGTGTTACACGTGAAAGACTCTTCCCATTTAGTCCGAGCACATGCACCAAAAATACTGACACCAGAAGTGAACACGCATGCGCAGAGGTACATATAAAAACTATACCTAAATATAGTACACAGTTGCATAATGTCACATAACTCCTCCTTCAGTTCTTGCGTCCACGCAAGACCACTAAACTTAACTTGGCACAAAATCACGATATCGTTCCGGTGGGCGGCGAATACGCTGTGGCCTCTGATTTTGCACTATTTCCTGTGCCCCCATACTTTCACTGTCCTCATCCTCTTCTGAGTTATCCTCAATCTCATTTCTCACAATATCCTGGTTATCATAGTCTTCGTCCTCTGGTGCCGCCTGATCATCCACCCCTCTCTCATCCTCTTCTGCTTCCATCTCAATTTCCTCACGAACAATATCCTGGTTATCCTCTTTACTTTGAACTCCTTGTGCAATTTGATCGTCCTCCTCTCTCTCAGTTTCTTCTGCTTCCAGTCTATTTGCTCCTCCCACCTCATCTACAGGTTCCTCATCCAAAATAGCATCATTAGCCGGCTGACTGTCAATTTCAATACTAGGACCCCCAAGTTCATCCGGAGTACTTAATGCCTGGTTGAGACTGTCTGTTTGCTTATGTCGTGTTTCCTGTACACCTGGTTCACCATAGCAGAGTTTTAGTCTGTTTCTGTGAACTATTAATGTCTTGGTAGTACCAATGAGCTGAATCCTATAATTTACATGTCCTGTTCTGTCAATTACCGTATATGGCCCCCGCCACAAACTTGCTAACTTCTTGGTCCTTCCTGTTTTCACTGCTGGAATAAATAGCCAAACCCTGTCTCCCACAGAGAATTCTTCAGATATTCCATCTTTCTCATAGTTCACCTTCTGTTTCTGTTTTGACCTTAGCACATTGGAACGAACAGTATCATATGCTACTTTCAAAGTGTTGTGTAATTGTCTTGTGTAGTCTGACACCTTCCTACTGCCTGCACCATCATGTGCTTCACCTCTACCCATCGTAACATCAATAGGTAGGCACGGTGACCTTCCAAAGTTGAGGAAAAATGGAGAGAGTTTGGTTGTTTCATGTACTGAAGTTCTATACGCCATCATGAGTTTTGGAATGTAATCACTCCAATCACTCTGGTGCTCCTCAACTGACTTTGCCAGCATGGCTTCTAGTGTCCTGTTAAACCTTTCAGTCTGTCCATTTCCTTGGGGATGATATGCAGATGTTTGTGTCCGCTTGATACCTAACAGACTGCATACCTCTTTCATGACTTCACTAGTGAAGTTAGACCCTTGATCACTATGCAACACTGAGGGGACGCCGTATCGGCATATAACTTCATTCACCAAAGCTGAAGCCAGTGTCTTGGAGTCTGTGCGTTCCAATGGAAAAACTTCGACCCACTTTGTGAAGATATCCGAAACTACCAGGATGTATCGGTATTGTTTTGATGGAGGCAAGGGACCCATCAGATCCCAGGATAACTTTTGAAATGGGTAATTGGCTTCAATTGTGCCCAAAGGTGCAGGGCATGATGGTTGTGGCATTTTCCTCTGTTGGCATTTCACACATTCCTGAATATGACGTTCGATGTCAGCTTCATAGCCAGTCCAGTAAAAACGAGAGCGGACCTTATCTAAAGTTTTAGTAATACCCAGATGGCCAGACTGGTCATGTAGTTCTCGCAGAACAAGCAGTTTCATATTTGTTGGTACTAACAATTGCAAGATAGGTTCGTCTTTAGATGTTTTCCGGTATTTCCTGTACAATACCCCCTCTTTCATCACTGCAGTGCGATACAACCGCTCCAGACCTTTTGGAGGCCTGCTAGTTTTTAATGCTTTTGACAGCTCTATTAACTGTGCATCAGCTGCTTGGGCTTGCTTGATACTTTCCATATCATTCAGATCCAACTGGCTAGCAAACGAGATCAGTGGAGCATCCTGTGGAAAGTACCTTGACATGCAGTCAGCATTGGAATGCTCCTTCCCCGGCTTGTATCTAAACTCCATATTGAACTACTGAAGAAATATTATCCATCTAGATAGCCTGCCCCCAATATCTTTCAGCCCCTTCAGGGATACCAGTGGATTATGATCAGTAATCAAGGTAAAGGGAAATCCATACAGGTACGGATAGAACTCCTTCACTGCACTCACTGCTGCTAGAGCCTCTTTTTCCACTGTTGAATACTGCCTTTCTGCTTTATGCAGCTGTCGGCTCCAGTAAGCAATCACCTTTTCCCCATCTACATGCTTTTGTCCCAGTACCCCACCAATGGCATTGTCGGAAGCATCCGTGTACAACAAAAAAGGTTTGTCAAATTCAGGGTACACTAAAATAGGTGCTGATATCAGCTTGTTTTTTAGTGTATCAAAAGCATCCTGGCACGTTTCTGACCACTGAAAACCTGTTTCCTTCCTGGTAAGTTTGTAAAGAGGTTCTGCCACAATTGCATAGTTCTGTATAAACCGGCGGTAGTAGTTAGACAAGCCCAAAAATTGCTTAACCATAGTTGCATTGGTTGGAATGGGGAAGTTCTTTACAGCTTGGGTTTTCTGAGGGTCTGGCTCAATTCCCTGCTCTGATACCACATGACCCAAATACTTCACTTGGCGTTGAACAAACTGACACTTTGCCGTTTTGAGCCTAAGACCAGCCTTTGCAATCCTTTCCAGAACAGCACGTAGACGGGTCAAATGCTGTTCAAATGAAGCACTGAAAACAATGACATCATCTATATATGTAAGGCACTGTTCAGGAGACAGACCAGCTAAAACACACTGCATCAGACGTTGGAACGTTGCGGGTGCATTTGTCAGCCCAAATGGCATAACGTTAAATTCAAACAAACCGTAAGGAGTTGGGAAGGCAGTCTTGGATTTGTCCTCCTCCAGCACCTCGACTTGCCAATATCCTGATGCTAAATCTAGTGTTGTGAACAGTTTTGAACCAGCTAAGGAATCCAAAGTTGCATCTACCCTAGGTAAAGGGAATGCATCCCGTTCGGTTACACTATTCAATTTCCTATAGTCCACGCAAAACCTCCATTTACCATCCTTCTTCCGTATCAGAACCATCGGTGAAGCCCAGGGACTACAACTTGGTCGAACAACACCCTTATTTTGCATTGACTCCAGTTCTTTATGGACCACCGCCTTCAAACTTTCTGGTAATCGCCTCAGTGGTTGCTGAATAGGAGGCCCCGTTGTCTTGATTTTATGGGTGACCATAGATGTTCTACCAAGTGCATGATCATCTGACACGAAAAGTTCTCTGAACTGCTCCAGCAATTTCAAGAGCCTACTTTTCTGCTCCCCTGATACGTTTGACTTGGAAAGGTCAACAGGCACAGGCCCATTACTGTTAGTATAACCACCCCCAGCCTTAACACCATCCTCCTCACTCAGTACCATGATGTAATTCCTGGGTGAGAACACCGCTACTCTAGTTCCTTTGTATAAGGTCACTGCTTCAGGGCCTATATTTACCATCTGGAGCACCACAGCACCATTTGACTGAGCACAGCACAAACCTCTAGCAACCATAATGGTATTATAGATATTCAACTCCTGTTCCACTAACCCCTCTATTGCTCTACCTTGACTTTGAACTGACCCTGTGACTAACATTACACAACGACTGGGAATGTTATATGTCTTAGGTAATGTCACTGACAAGTCTCCTTTAACATCACTGGTTTGTGATGTCAATTTGTGATCAGCTGCAGTTAGCCTGAGTGCCATCTGCCCACAATCTATTACAGCATGGTATTTGGTAAGAAAGTCCATGCCGAGAATACATTCTACTGGCAAATTCTTTGCAACTAGGAAGTCATGTTCACTTTCTACACTTTCTACAGTCATTGGAAGCCTAATCTGGCCACAAACATTCAATGGGAGACCATTTGCACCAATTGCTTCCAGCCCTACAGAAGTCCTTGTAACCGATTTTAGCTGTGACCCAGACAGTAAATCCCTACACACTACTGAAATTGCTGCCCCAGAGTCCACAAGAAAACAAACTGGCTTTTCTGCCAAATACCCTTGTACCTTTAGGTTTGAGTTCCCACTACACACATATACCAAACGGTGGTTTAGTTCTGCCTTGGCCGCCTTCTGTCCACCCACCCAGAGGGGCCATTCCCTTTTAACGGACACTCCTTTTTAAAATGCCCAACCTCCCCACAGTGGTAACACTTACGTGCCAATGGGCAGTCCTGTTTCCAGTGTCCATACTGGCCGCACCCATAGCAACTTTGTGGTGCAGGTCTCTGTCCTGAAAAACGTCCCTTTCTTGTATCTTTCGGTACTGTTTCCTCCTTTGCAACACGGAGTTGTGCTTCAACACTGTCAAACCGGTTGGACATTTGTTGGAGAAGAGTATGCAATTCTTTAATCCTGTCATCATGTTGGGTTTGAACCACGTGCACGCTAGGCTCTTCCCCCTTTCCAAAGTTCAGCGCATATTCCACAGCTGTTGCCGCTTTAATGGCTTCATCCAAGTCACGTGGTTGCTTTTGAAGCAAAATTTGCTGCGTAATTGCTGGACGTAAACCAGTAAGGAAACGCTGTAAAAGTACCGCTGATGTCACGAGCTCGTCAGGAAAGGCTTCCTTAAAAGCTTTCTTTAGGGCCATACCATAATCTCCCACTCGCTCTTGACTACCCTGTACTCGGTCCGTGAACAGTTTGGCTGCTGATAGAGGTTCTTTAGCAATACCACTTCGCGTCATCAACGCCGCCTTCAGCACCTTCATACTAGACTTCTCACTATCTTCCAGTTGAACGTAGTAGTCCAGTAGTTTGCCACGCAAAAGGGCAGGCACAACGGAAAGCTGTTTGGCAGCGTTCCATTCCTTCGCTACCGCGGCTAGCTCAAATCTTGTCCAGGCCTGGTGAAACTCCTCGACAGAAATTTCTGGCAGGGGAATGTCCTGTGACGCCATATATCAATCCGACTTCTGACACCAATGTTACACGTGAAAGACTCTTCCCATTTAGTCCGAGCACATGCACCAAAAATACTGACACCAGAAGTGAACACGCATGCGCAGAGGTACATATAAAAACTATACCTAAAAATAGTACACAGTTGCATAATGTCACACAAGTGATTGCCGATTCAATTACCGTGGTATGATTTACGTATCGGAAGGAATATCAATTGCCACTTTTTGGTGCCCCTTGTACTCGGTGGCGGCCCTATTTTTAAGCCCCGCAAGGGCAGGGGGGGGGGGGGGGGGGGGGGCAATTGCCTCACCGCCCCCCCCCGGCCACCACGCCACTGCCTAGTCCCCAGTCTTCAGCCTCACATATCTGCCTTGGTAAAGAAGCCCTGTGTGGAATACCTTCTCTCCCTAAAGATGCCCTCAGGGAATTTCCCTGGTTACCCGGAGTCAGCCATAACTGACAAGCTGGTGCACTGGTGTCATGGAGCACCTGGTGTCATGTTTGCCCATGCCTACAGGGTATATTAAACTATGGGTATATATGGGGTTAAGTGTACATCCGGGGTTACCGTGTAATGTGTACATTATGTAGTATCCAGGGGTTACTTGTCCCCAGACCTTTGGCATTCATATATACACTTATTTTGTTATGCATTTTTATGCAGACCCAGTTCTATTCTGTAAACAGGTTTAGCTGGAACAGTCCTCCTCTACACTGACATGGCCCATTACCCATCACATGCCTTCTACCCAGCCTTGGAGCTGCCTCCAATAAAAGCACATCATGAGCAACAAGTGGGTGGAGCAGAAAACATGTGACATGCTTAGGTGCCTTGTGTTGTATAGTCACTGTGCTGCATCGTACCTGTGGCTGTACAGTACCTGTGGTATAATGAGCTATACACATGCTATATTAGTGTGTATAGTCACTGCGCTGTACCGTACCTGTTGTATAGTGAGCTATACACATGCTATATTAGTGTGAGTGCACATGCTTGGCTTGTGGTTAAATCATGATAGTCTGTTAACTATTGCAGGAAATGGTGAAGATCCCTTGGTAGGTATACTTACACTATTATAGTTAACCTGGCTGTGCACAGAAGTGACCACAATGGGACACACCACCTTCAGGGCAGTGGCCATTGACAGAGCCCAACAGACAGTCCAAAATCATCTATGTGTGCTATGTTTTTAATTGTCTGTGTTTTCATTCATAAGTTGAAAGATGTTACACAAGTACATCATCTCTGAGAACGTTGGTGCATGGTATGTAGGATATGAAGGCAATGGTAGTGAGGGGCATGGATACTGAGTGGAGGACAAGAGGGAGGGACAGGAAGGCCTGAGGAGGAGAAGAGGTAATCAGCATTCAAATAAAGGGTTTAGGCCTTTCAATGCACAAATGCTGAGCTATGGGGCTATCACTCTAAATGAATTTATGAATAAGGAAGGCAAATACGAACTGCATTATTAAAATTGGATGCATGCATGTATTGTTATCTCGTTCTCGCGGGCTATAGCTATACATGTATAGAAGTTATGAATAAATTATTTCGATGGCAAGCGGAACTAGTTCTGACGAGCGGGGGGGGGGGGTCGACCGAACCCACCGACCCCCCCCCCCCCCCCCCCAGCCTACGGGCCTGTTACAATTCCGCGCCTCAAAAGCATCTCTATTATTTAAATGGTCAGACTCCAACTCAGTATAAAACTGGATCCGGTCGCGGGTTTGGGTGTATTAGGGACCATCGATCCGATGACCTCAAGGGATCGATTCGATAATCATAATGGTTGCGGTGAGGAAGAAATAATTTTGTCCAGTTTGGCGTTCCATAGAAATAATTTTGTCCAGTTTGGCGTTCCATAGAAATAATTTTGTCCAGTTTGGCGTTCCATAGAAATAATTTTGTCCAGTTTGGCGTTACCGCGCGGTCCGCTACTGTATATATTGGAATGTTTCAGGTGTGGAATAAACACAAAACTAGTATTGCGTTTCTAATTTGTAGTGAACACATTTTCACGGAGACCACTGAGAAATCCAGAATATACAAAAGATAAATCTTGGATCCGCCGCTGCATTGAATATAGTATATTCAATGCAGCGGCGGATCCAAGATTTATCTTTTGTATATTCTGGATTTCTCAGTGGTCTCCGTGAAAATGTGTTCACTACAAATTAGAAACGCAATACTAGTTTTAGTATAGCGCTCTAAAACATTCGCGCAACTCTCGTTAATACACGGCTGTTTGCGGCTGGACACTAGGTTTATAATTAGACAATACGGTATACGCCTCTAAAGCTGTAATGTTCGTACCTCATTATACATGTTGTTTTTGGCGATCCATATACCACACGTGTTGTAAGCAATTCTGTTGAAACAAATAGCTCCCGCACACAGTTTAAGTCAACAATATGATAAACGCGCAACAGCTTTTGATTTGATTAATAGTTATGCGCAGCCCGTTTTTAAGCCTATGTAATTTTGGCGGGTCTACTTCAAGCTTGGTGTACGACCGAACCAACCGACAGAACAGGTCGGTAAGCAAGAACACTAAACAACACACATGGGAGAGCATATACACCATGTTCACAACTAGCCAACTTTTTTTTTTTAACACCGAACTGGACATGAGTATTTTTATGAATAATAGGTGTGGTTTTGGATGGAGCACCACAAAACGACAGTCAAAGAGCTGCGTGGTCGCTTCTTGGTGAGGCTAGAAAAAAGAAAACAAGGAGTTCATATATCTGCCAAGGTTGCAGCTCATGTCTTTGCTTTTAACACCAGCAATGACATAGTTAAAACTCACCCTCCTTGCTTCTACAGCAGTTCTGCTATGCTGTTGCAAACTTGTGCTGCCTGCTGTTGACTGTGGGGGATAGTAGTAAATTGTGTTCACCTTACATTCTAATTTGCCATACATTATCACCCTGCCTGCAGTTGTCCACAGCCCACAGAAGATCATTTTAGGCATGCATGCAATAGCCCCTCCCACTGAATCCTTACTGGCTGACCACTTAATGGCCAGCTCCAACAATCCAGCAATCCTGGAGCAACTGCCTCTGGAGCTCCCATGTAGGGCACTGGTGTGCACTGCCTGCATGGTCGAGTGGTTCAAGGTGTTCAAGGTGTTCAATTGTAGTGGGTCAAATGTCCATGCTGCTTCATGGATACTCCACTAACTGCACCACAGCTAAAGGCAGCAACACTATTGATCCAGGCACTTCTGTGTCAAACCTGTAGGAAGGACATTAAGGCTTGTGAGTATGGCACACACACACACACACACACACACACACACACACACACACACACACACACACACACGCACGCACGCACACACACACACACACACACACACACACGCGCGCGCGCGCGCGCGCACACACACACCAGTGCAATGGTGAACCAGCGAAGGCTGACAGGAAAACGCATGTTGGATTTGGCCTCCTCGGAGAACACAGGGGGCTGAATCCATACATGCAAGGTTCAACGGACTACAAAGGACGTACCATTCAGTTCCTGACAAAGTTCGACAATTGGTGCTAATGGTAAAGGAGCATCTACTCTCCGTGGCTCCACAAAATGTGGCAGCGACACTCCTCATGATCGCTTTTCTCGCGTAACTTCGGTATCAAAAATCCCTGGCAAAAAAAAAAGTTGGCTTTTAGCACATACAATTATAAGCTAGTACCTTCTAAGTCCTTCAAGATTCAGCTTTGATTTCGACTTTCTATCGGTTGGGAACGTAGATAATTCGCTTCGAATAGGGGAGGTACATCGCGAGTTACCTGCTTTCACGACCTATAACGCGCCGTGGCAACGAAACTGTAGCATGAGGTAAGCACTGTAAATAGAAAAATGATGCTGGCTTTATTTCGTGTTTTCAAATGGTGACAATAACGAACCTGTTTTTGCTGGCTCATGTTTTTGTTCAACCCTGGGGTTGTCATGGGCGTTGCTAAGGCTCTAAGTAATCATTTTAATATTTCGGGTACATGTGTCTACAAAATGTATGGCCGCAAACAGCCGTGAATACAGTTACTGAGTCCCAAAAGAGCGGGTCTTTGTGTTTGTCCAAATGTCACACAATGCATATACTATTACTAATACGAGGCGCGCTCATATATAGGTCAGGTACAATCGAAGCCTCCTATTAAACAATGCATGCGCAGCGACGCCCCGCATTGCGCTAACAGCGCAATTGTTGTATCGTACTGCCGGCTATAGAAGTGCATACGATATATTAATAATAGAAAACGTACGAAGACAGAAGCTTAGCGCACAGTGTAACGTGACCTTCCCGCTCTTTTGCAAAGCGGCAGTTCAAAGAAACAAAACTTACCTGCAGAACGCGCATGCACGGCTCGTTTGCGACCATGCAAGCATTACGTTTACAATTAGAACTACGTGCGAGCCTCATTATAAATACTGCATGCATGTATTGACGGATAGGATTTCTAAGTTCACTTTGCAGAACGCAATAAGAAGAAACTCAGCTTGCATCTTAGCCAAAATAGAGTAGAGCTATATATACGGATGATTTATGTTTTTTCAGCTATGTATCGGACCCATACCTCATGTAATTATAGCCATACCAATTAAACTCAGTTTAGCATACGAGAGAATAAGCTAACCCTATGCATGCAGTTACTAATGAACCACATACGCACGCGGTTTATTACACGTTTCCTATATACAGCTGATTTTTGCACCAATCTTGCACGGATCAGTCCTGTCGGACGCATGCACAATTTTCCATTAAGATCAGTACTGATGCATCAACATAACCAAGAGGCCTATCAGTTTTCAAAAAAGTCATTGGAAATTTCCTTATTGCCGGGTTTATCACAACACTAGTACTGTGTTGGACATTATTCATAGTAATAATGATGTCATTGTGTACCACGTGATTATTCATTACTATTGAGAGACAACTGTACATTGCCTCGCGTGTAACAAATACTGTACACGATTCTGTATCTTATAAACATCTATGAATTCATATCTGTGCGGCTCGTCAGTCCGTATACGACCACATACATGTACGCTCAACGGATCACCACATAGAGATGATTCAAAAGCACTGCCGTAGAGTATCAGCTACAGGGAAAACGGAAAAGAGCATTTACTAATGCTCTGATTTTGCATGCAACATAGCTGTATTTAGTACTAACGTAAGTATAATGATGTCCCGGGCACCCCATGCACCTTTCCGGCATCAGTGGGGAAATTTTCGCGGAAACAGAACTGTCCTATATTTCCCAGAAAACATAATATATACGTAATTATAAGGCTGTTCATTAAGTCTAATTCCAGGAAAGGTATCGAATTAAGGTATTTACTCCAACTTGTGGTTTACGTAAACGTATACATGACGGAAATGTATGTACTACACACACAAAAGGTCATTATTTGCATGGCCAGAGGTATACTGTATACATTTGTAGCTATAAATGCGTTTCAGGTTGTCACCAATCTTATATCAATGAAGTGGTTCAGTATTGCGTAATCCAAAGCTATTGATGCTTTATTCAGACTCTTAATTATTGTGCATATGTGTGTTTATGTATCGGAAGATCCTGCCAAAACTAGTGCAAGACCCCAAGACGTATTTACATATAAGAGAAAGTATGAACTATATAGCTACGAACCGTTCAGCAGTTATAGCGATTCTGAAGGCGTAAGGCATTTTTTATAACCGCATAAAACAATAACAATGGGCGGGAAACTATCCTATATATCTCCTTCCCAGAAAGCATACGCAACTCAGTAGGGCTCAGCTGTTCATTTCTAACTGATTCCTAGAATTTACTTCGACTTGTGGTTTACGTAAATGTATACATAACGCCGGGAGATGTATTCGTGTACCTATATTCATTAATGGTTATTTTAACAGTCATCGAAGTTACTGCACAATTTAGTCATACAAAAAAGTCATTGTTTGCATGGTCAGAGGTATACTATACAGTTTTTGATATTAATGCTTTTCAGGTTGCCACCAATCAAAGGAATTGAGCATTTTATATGCTCCAAATGGCGTCACAGTGTGCAGACAAAGACTGTACATATGCTAAATGCGTTTTTACACTGTATATACCATATTAATTCTATCCGTGTCGTATGCAATACGATCATTTCTAATTGTATCGAATTGAGGTATTTACTTGTGCATTTTCTAATTCCAGGAAAAGTATCGAATTAGGGTATTTACTTGAACGTCGTACCGTGTACCTACCTATTCATGTAATGCATGCATGGTTATTTTAACCGGCATCAGAGCCGATCAGTTTAGTCATACATATTTGTAGTACATTTGTAGCAATTTGTGTATAATTTATACAGCTTTCCTTTCAGCTTGTCACCAATCTTATTATATGAAGCGGTTCAGCATTGCCGGCGCGATCCAAAGCATTTTATGCTCCACTGATACGCTTCTGACTTATCAATTTATTGTTGTTGTGCATGTGTGTGTTTCTGTATAGGAAAATAGCGTCATAGTGTGCAGTCAAGGCTGTGCATATGCTAAATGCGACGTATGCTGGCGCACGGTATTATAATCACCCGGACAATGAGCCGTACGGCTAAACGTATTCATCTCATGCATTCTGCAGGAACTTATACTCGGTATTTAAACTCCACTCTTCATTTTAATTTTTACGTCCGCCTCTGGCTCGCTCTCGTTCTAACTGCAAGATGTTGGGCATTGGTGTGTTCCTCGTCTCGATTGCGTTTGTGACAGCCATACGCGTCCCCATGGGGATGCGAGCACCGCCCGTGCCTAAAGATACCATCCTCTCTAATGCGTCCTGGTACGAACAACAGCTGCTGGATCACTTCCATCCCACCAACACGACAATGTGGCGTCAGCGTTACTTCGTGGAAGATTCGTTTTGGACGCCAACGGGACCCGTGTTCCTGATGCTGAGCCCGGAGAACCCGGCTGATCCGAGATGGCTCGTCGGAGACAATCAGATGATGCTGAACGCAAAAAAATACGGAGCCATGACCATCCTTCTGGAACACAGGTATTAAGTACTTAAGAACTGAAAGTAACGGATTTGCTCCAAATGGAATGATCCGTTACTTTCAAATATTGAGCAAGGATTACTGAGTATTACACAATCAGCGCAGTATAAAAACGATGTTGAATTAACTATCTAAACTTTTCCAATCCATTATGTGTTCAACAAAATTATTTGTCATGGCTCGGCAAAACCTATCAGTAAAATACATGTTAGCATTTATACGCTGCGTGAATTCATTTTTAAAAGTAGATGTTGTGGTATTATCTCAAATGCAAAGTATGCCGCTGGTGTCTTGCAGATAGCTTTGGGTTAATTGAATACGCGGCGAATCGTTATAGTTTGTAGCTGTGACGGATGATCTGGAAATGTGGTTAAATTCTTTGGTTGCCAAGGACATATTTATATACAACATCCATGCAATGAGTTAATTAAAGAGAAGAGGAGTATGAATTTATATAAAAGAAGCAAAAATTCATGCAGTACTACATAGGAATGCATCCCTCATGTGTGCACATTTTTCAAACTAGCAATTAGCAATTGGAAATTTGTGGAGTAAATGATACATGTATACCTGGTGCATGCATGGGGTACCGTGAACATGTATAATCACATCCGTAGTATGCACATCTGGCGCTCTGTTGTTTACGTATATCCTGACCATTCTTGTCCTTCACTAGCTGAATACATATCACAAGTTCACCAGAGTATGTAACGGACACTTGAGTCATACAGTGTCGGGCAAGTGTGGCATGGTATTGTACACGTACTAATTGCAATACTTCTTTAACACTTGAACATTCTGAGTCAGTCCTGTTCACTATTGTGCTAATCTCAATTATAACTATGTTATAACATGGTTTCTATAAGAAAAAGCTTGTTATAACCATTTTGGCTTGTTGCAGTGCAACATTTATGCCTATCCAATCACCTGCACAGCCAGTCAACAATACTGAGGCAAATGCCGGCCTGCTTTCAGTATTCACATATTTCATTTTAAAATTAATTATGATCATCATATATGCATAATTATTGTCTTTGCATGCGGCTTCAGGAATTAATAAACTTGGGCTGCATATGGAAGAAAATTCACACACATTCTACATCTCCAACATGCCACAGTGGAATTTGTGAACAAAAGCAATTTATGTTCCCTAGATATTTGTGTATGTAGAAACATGAAGCATCCAGTTCTTAAACCTTTTATGGGTACCAAACTTTGCATCATCGACACCTAATAAACAAGTCAGGCCAGCATGTATATGCTGCTTCAGTCAGATGCATCCTCTCTGAGTATGAAAGAAATCAAATTTACTTCAGTGCTTTCTAAATACTTCACTATGTTGTAGGTACTATGGAGATAGTCATCCTACCTCTGATACGTCTCTTCCTAACCTCAAGTACCTCAACAGCCAGCAGGCCCTAGCCGATGCAGCACGTTTCTGCTCTTTTATTGCTGCCAAGTATAAGTTGAGCAGCTCCAATAAGTGGATTGTCTTTGGAGGATCATACGCAGGTATGTTTTTGCATAACCCATAATTTGACCACTTAATCCCTCTGTTACCATGGTACCTGACTCACCTGCTGGCTCTGTTGTATGACATAAGGTGCTCTGGCTGCTTGGATGAGGATACTGTACCCAAAGATTGTAGTGGGAGCCGTTGCCTCCAGTGGTCCTGTTTTGGCTGAGCTGAATTTCTACCAGTCCTTGGAGGTGGTGAAGGCATCACTTGCCCTCACTAAGCAAGGTTGTGGACTGGCAATTAATTCTTAATTGTTATTGTTACTATTAGCCTGTTGATTTTCTTTTTTGCATCTCTCCATGGTAACCAAATGTTGTGCTAGCTCTTTTCTATCCCTCAATGCATGTCCTATTTTTTTTTTCTTAAACTTTATCTGCCCCCATTCACATATTTTTAATCTTACTTCCCTTCACAGGAGCTCAGTGCAATGAAAACATACAAGTTGCCTTTACAGAACTAGATAAGATGCTGCAGAACGTCAGTGCATGGCCTACAGTTGTACAGCTATTTTCGTATGGTTGAGATCTTGGAGCCAACATTTTGCACCCATAACTTGCTCCTCCCTTTCTCCCTCTTTTGTTCTCTATCCTCCTCCTGCTCCTCCTCCTCCGCCTTTCTCCATTCCTTGGTCCCACTCTGCTTGCTACTTCTATCTCCTGTCCATACAGTGTTAACTCTCCTCTTCAGAGTATGGATGATGCAAGGCTGTTGGCACAGACCCTTATTTATAACTTCGAAAATGTTGTCCAGAGCAATAAACTAATTCCGGTAAGTCTGGAGTCTATTTAGACCTGCCCTCTACAATTGCCCCATGGATCTGCCCTCTCCCCAGTCCTATACACCCTACCCCTCAACTCTTATCACATCCAACATCTCTTCCTTTCATTGTACCATGTAACCATATTAAATTTTTTCCTAGGGTGGATTTACAACTGATGATCTCTGCAACATCATGTGTGATGCTAGCGAAGGTACACCACTCCAGCGGCTGGCTGCTTTCAATCAGTACTTTAGGAAAACAACTTTTGCTAGCTACAGGAGCTTCATCTACTACATGGAGATGTCTGGGTGGACTGATTTCTATGTGATCAATGGAAGTGAGCAGGGGAGGAGGGGAGAGGAAAAGGGGAGTAGGTGAGAGGAGATGGAGAAGGGGCAAAGATAAAGGAGGGGAGGAGGGAAGGAGGAGAGGGGAGAGGAGAGGGGAGAACTCTGATGAGATGAAGGTATGACCTGTGACTTCTGGAGGTGGGTGGTGTGATGACATGAGGACTGAAATAACTAACAATGGTTGGAGGAAGGTCTAGTTTTAGTGTGGGGCAGAGAATGATGCTTGGCTGCGTCCATCAATGTGCATAGTAACAGGATGAGACACCCACACGGAATCCCCATACTGTGAATATTGTTACGTGTATGCCTGATTTTTGTTTAACTGATGGATCAGGAGGTGTGTGTGTGAGTGCTTGTGTATGCAGATATGTTTGTGCCAGCTGGTGCGTGTGTGCGTGTATATGTGTAGAGGTATGGAGAGATTTTCCTTGTTATGGTTTTAGTTTAATTTGTAAGTGTGACTGCATTTAACTGGTGCACACATATACTGCATGCTTTGTGGCCTTGTATCAATAGATTTACCTCCTGTGGCCAGTACCTTAAGCTTGTGGTCACAGCATTAGCCCTTAAATTTTTATACTACATGCACTGTATCCAATGCCAGCACACACACACTCACAACGAACATACTCACATGTATGCACCCATCCTCAGCACGTCAGTGGTACTACCAAACGTGTAACGAGTTTGGCTACTTCATGACAACAGACTCTGATAACCAGCCATTTGGCAACCTACTCAACTTAGATTTCCTCACTGATGTCTGCTATAAAGTCTTCAAAATCACACAATCAGAAGCCCTTCAAGCAGTAAAGAACACCAACAATTACTATGGAGGCAAGAATATCTCCACCAACGTGACCAACATTGTCTTCCCCAATGGCTCCATCGATCCCTGGCATGCCTTGGGCATCACACAGAACATCACAGATCAGCTTCCTGCCATTTTCATTGAAGGCACGTCACACTGTGCTGATATGCAATCACCATACCCAAGTGACCTGCCAGGGTTGACAAGTGCTAGAGAGGAGATCACTACCCTCATTGGAACCTGGTTGATGGTTTAAGATGAGAAAGAGAATAGTTTTATGACTGATGGAAATTAGTTTCCCTCTCATATAATCCAATGTTGGTGCTTGTGTGCAATTGGTGTAAGGTTTCTGTTAGTCAAAGATATGTGGCACTGATATGTTCAAGTGGGTTGGGTTTAGACAAGGGCCCAACCAAAGCGTGGCCAAATGAAAAAAACTGTGCTGTGCTGTACTGGACTTTCTACATTACTCATAGTTCTAACACACAAACATGGACACAACACACACATACACACATACACACATATACACATACATGTAGGGTTAGGTCCAAAATTCCGACAATCATGAAGGTATGGAAAGTTAAGAACTTAAAATGGCATTTGAACACATTGCCAAAATGATTGAAATACAGATTGAATATGAATTGTACTGTATTGCCAACAAAGATCAATGAATTCACCAAAAAGGGGGGGAGGGGGTAAAAAAAAAAGTAAATTGTGCCAGGAGTGAACACTTGTTTGTGATGTGTAAACTTTATATGCCTGAGGTGTGGTACTCTCTTTCATGTAGTAACAGCTCTGTATGTATATATATATATGGAACATTCTATGCGATTTTGATGCTTGTGAATTTATATATATAACATCCAATTCAAAGCGCTATATCTTCCACACGGTTTGAGCTCTTGACTTCCTATTTTCAGCACTTCATACTACACCATTTCTCTATGCTAAAACATATTTTGGGGTCTTGCACTTACTCCGTGCCAGTATTGCAACGTCCGATACCCCACCGGGTTCAAACCCACCATAACTTTCGGTAGGAGTAATCAAATCGCTTCAAATTCGGTTTGTAGGTAGGGAGGTTCTATACCTATTGATTTGTTCTGTTCGTTAATTTTCATGCCATCCGTTACGGAGAAACAGCTGTGCAAAGTAAGTACACGTTTCCCGCTCGAATCGCGCCTTTATATGTGCACGGAACAGTTTCCATTCTCCGGAGTGCATGAATATTCAACTATTCCTATAGGGCGTGATAACCACACCTATAAGGTCACCAAACAAACGGGCGGCTGAATTGTAGTGCTTGTTAGTATAGACTTACGGTTGTTTTTCGGTGTAGATAAACGATATGGTGACGTATAACACGAGTGAACGCGAGCTCGTCGAGTTTCACTGAATCAGTCGGCGGATGAGTTAGAACTGTACGAATACGACGATCGATATTCAAGATACATTGGACGAGGATGGAGAGATTGAGAAAGGTAGTGATGGCGGTCGTACCACTGACGATAATGTTGTGTTAGTGATAGGGAGTGAGCAGCCCCTAAATTACCAAAAGAGCCACCAGCCCCACCCCCACATAGGCAGGGGCTAATGGGGCTAGGCCCTTCACTGCGAGTTCGCTCAGCAGCCCTGGGGCCAAAGAGGCCATCCCCACACTACAGAACCACAAGCCCCCTCACTGCAAGTGCACACTATATACCTTTGGAACCATTAAGCCCCATGCTGCAATTTAAATAGCCTCACATTCCAAATATGGAGCCAACAAGTGGAATTAACAGGCCCCATAATTCCAGCAAGGGAGCCACCAGCTAACCTGGCCAATGGAGCTAGCATCCACAATGCCAGTGGAGACACCAGCCCTCTCACAAATAGATCATCTGACCCCCACACTGCCAGGAGGGATGTGGCCCCCAGAATAATGCCAATGGAGATGCCAGCCCTCAGGCTGCAAATGGAATCAGCATCCCCAACAATTTCAGGGGAGCCATGAACTACATGTACCAACAACACGTGATGACCTCACTACCAGATCAATCACTAGCCCTCACTCCGCAAGTGGTCTTAACAGGTCCCACTCACTGGGGCCAACCCCCCCCCCCCCCCCACTACCTTTCCTTCAATACGTAGCAGTCCCCCCCCTCCCCCCCCCCCCCCCCGCACTACCTGTCCTATACAATGAAAGAGGGGCCAATCAGCCAATGGGACAGTACAACCACCAACCCTCTTCATTGGTCAGGGGACATGTACCAAGAACACATGCTGTCACTACCAGTTGAACCATTATCACTCAATGCAAGTGGACTTAACCGGCCCACCACACACTGGTGCCAGCCCTCGCCCCTCCCCCCTCTCAGCCCCCCTCTGCTCACTACCTGTCCTTCACTGCAAGTTGCGTCAGCAGTCCATGGGCCAATGGGGCCAAGAACTACCACTCCGCATCACTGCAATCACACACTACCTTTGAAACCAACCATTAACCCCCATACTGCAAGTGAACTCAATACTGCAAAACCTGACCCCCACACTACCAGCAAGGACCACCAGCTGCCACACAACCAGAGGATCAATGTGGCCCCCACTTAATGCCAGTGGAGAAGGCAGCCCTCACACTGTAAATTGAGTCGGTAGCCCCAACAATTTCAGGGGACATGTGCATGTACGCACATGTACCAACAGAACTTATTACTTAGCAGTCCCCACAACACCCCCTCCCACTACCTGTCCTTCACTGAACGAGGGGGCTAATGGGACCATCCCCACACAGTACAACTACCAGCCTTCCTCATAGCAAGCCAATGGAACCATTAACTTTCAAGCTGCAATTGAACATAATAACCTCACACTGCAAGTCCAGTCAAAAGCGCTGCACAACCAGTGGAGCCACCAGCCCTTCCACATATGGTGTTATCAGACCGTTCACTGCCAGCAGGAGGGTCAATGGGGCCCCCATAATAATGCTCATTGACCCTGGTTCAAGATACATTGGTCAAGGATGATGGCGGTCGTAACACTGACGATGGTGGTTGCGTTAGTGACAGGGAGTGAGCAGCCTCTAAATTACCAAAAGAGCCACCAGCCCCACCCCCACATAGCCAGGGGCTAATGGGGCTAGGCCCTTCACTGCAAGTTCCCTCAGCAGCCCTGGGGCCAATGAGGCTATCCCCACACAGCAGAACCACAAGCCTCCTTACTGCAAGTGCACACTATATACCTTTGGAACCATTAAGCCCCATGCTGCAATTTAAATTATTAATAACAGCCTCACATTCCAAATAGTGGAGCCAACAAGTGGAATTAATAGGCCCCATAATTCCAGTAAGGGAGCCACCAGCTAACCTGGTCAATGGAGCTAGCGTCCACAATGCCAGTGGAGACACCAGTAAGGGAGCCACCAGCTAACCTGGTCAATGGAGCTAGCGTCCACAATGCCAGTGGAGACAGACAGATCATCAGACCCCCACACTGCCAGCAGGGATGTAGCCCCCACAATAATGCCAGGGAGATGCCAGCCCTCAGGCTGCAAATGGAATCAGCATCTCCAACCATTTCAGGGGAGCCATGAACTACATGTACCAACAACACGTGATCACCTTACTAACAGATCAACCATTAGCCCTTACTCCTCAAGTGGACTTAACAGGCCCCACACCCAGGGGCCAACCCCCCCCCCCCCCCCCCCCTTCGTTCAATGCAAGTTGAGTCAGCTGAGACCCCCCGACCCCCCCACATAGTAGAACAACCAGCCCCCTCACCGCAAGCTCATGAGCAATAGCAGTGGAACCTGTAAAGTCTACACTGCAATTGAACTTAATAGCCGCAGTCAGAAGCCCATGGAACCATTCTTACAGAACACCCTCAGCTACCCAGGGCCAATGGGGTAGCCTCCACAAAGTCAGTCAAGATGCCACCCCAAGTTGAGTCAGCAGCCCCCACACAAACAAGGTCCTATAAGGCCAGCTCCGCACAGTAGAACCACCAGCCCCTCTCTGCTCACTTCAAACGGAGCCACTAGACCCTCTACCAGTACACACTGCAAGTCCAAACAGCAGCCCACACCAGTGGAGCCCTCTCACAGATGGAGCCCAGCACGGAAGTATCAGCTGCCACACAACCAGTGGTCAAATTGAGCTCCCAGAATAATGCCAGTGGAGAAACCAGCCCTCGCACTGCAAATGGATTCAGCAACCCCAAAAATTTCAGGGGAACCATGAACTACATGTATATGTACTTGCCCCCACTACCTGTCCTTCAATGAAAGAGGGGCCAATCAGCCAATGGGACAGTACAACCACCAACCCTCCTCATTGGTCAGGGGACATGTACCAAGAACAACTTAACAGGCCCACCACACACTGGTGCCAGCCCTTGCCCCTCTCCCCCCCCTCACCCCCCCCTCTTCTCACTACCTGTCCTTTACTGCAAGTTGCGTCAGCAGACCAGGGGCCAATGGGGCCAAGAACTACCACTCCCCTTCACTGCAATCACACACTACGTACCTTTGGAACCTGAAACCAATAACCCAAGTGAAATCAATACTGCAAAACCTGACCCCCACATGTACACTGCCAGCAAGGGAGCACCAGCTGCCACACAACCAGAGGATCAATGTGGCCCCCACTTAATGCCAGTGGAGAAGGCAGCCCTCACACTGCAAATGGAGTCAGTAACCCCATGCAACAATTTCAGGGGACATGTGCATGTACGCACATGTACCAATGGAATCACACATGCCCCCCTTCAAACACTACCAATGGAACCAGTGGAACTTTTAGCCCTCACAGCAAGTGGACTTATTACTTAGATGTCCCCACAATGCTCCCCCCCCCCCCCCCCCCCCCCCCCAATACCTGTCCTTCACTGAACGAGGGGGCTAATGGGACCATCCCCACACAGTACAACTACCAGCCTTCCTCATAGCAAGCCCATGGAACCATTAACTCCCATACTGCAAGTGAACTTAATAACCTCACACTTCAAGTCCAGTCAAAAGTGCTGCACAACCAGTGGAGCCACCAGCCCTTTCACATATGGTGTTATCAGACCATTCACTGCCAGCAGTGGAGCTAGCAGCTGCACACAACCAGGGTCAATGGGGCCACCATAATAATGCCCATACTCTACAAATGGTTACCCTTAATGTGTGGGTTACACTGGTAGTGAGGTAGTGAGGAGGCTGGTGACTTTGCTGAAAGTGTGGGGTCTGCTAACTTCACTTGGGAAGAAAGCAAGGTGTGATGCATAATATTGTTGCCTTTATGGACTGTGTCTACGTGTGCAATTTACATGCAGCTGTATATTCCACTTGTTACTTTTTATGACATTTAAAATGGTACTTATTACTACATGTACATAAAGCACTAGTTTCCAGCAAGAGGGTACATGTACATTTTAGAAAAGAAATGTACAACTCAAACCTTCTTGTATGCCTTGCTTGCCTATATAAACCAACTACCATGACCCAAAATCTGATAGGGCAGGTAATGATATTTACCCGCCAATAACAAGGCTTCACTAAACCTCAGCTTTGCTGACGCCTGCTGATAATCAGCGAGCAAACTGAGAGCATCAGGGCCAAGGGTACAAAACGGTGGGATTTGGACAGCAGAGCATATTTCTCCTTCTTCCTGCATGGCTTCAGCAGCTGTGGCTACAGCTCTAGCTTCCCTTGTGGCATCAGCTATGTATGAGGCTGCGAAGGTTAAATAATTATGTATTGTAAATAATGTTATTAGTAGTCTCTGTGTGTTTATTATCATGTATTATTGATTAATAATACTTATATACACTTTTTTTTTTCACTTTATTGTAAAATTACAATTACAGGTACAAATATACACCACTTGAAAAACATGCAAAAATCAAAGTTAAACTCCACCCTCAGACCTGAAAAAGCCTGAACGTGAAAGTAAAGCTCGAGCATTTGCTCTCACCAGTGTTAGATTGAGACGTTGGTAGATGCTAGTGATGGCCTTGGATTTGCTACACTGCAACTGGATGGCCGGACGGGATGCTAGCTGAGAAATGGTGGACTGGGCTTCTGTACCCCAGCAACCATAAGTCTCAACTGCTAAGGTTATAGCAACCCATCCAAGCTGTGCACACTTACGATCATTAACACCATGCTTCCGAACTTCTGCTACCATAGCTCTTGCAACTCCCGCTTCAGTTAAAGTAGTGAGATTAAGCGGTGAGGTTACAGTTAGGTCAAAAGCTGCTGGTTTGCCGATTATCCATTTTATTAGTATTATACAGTACATGTAATATCAAATACAGCAGTAAGATAAATAAATGCGCCCTATTATTACTACTAGTCTGGGACGAAACATCTGGAGAGGATGGCTACAGCATTGGCTCTAACTGAGCTGAGGTTCAGCCTGCCATATAGCTCCGCTAGGACCACAGCCTTAGCCCTGTTGGAACTGGTCACAAGGCGAGAGGCCAGATCTAGAAGTGCCAAAGACTCCATTGCTTCTGTCTCCCAAGCACCATATGCCTCAACACCCTAGCTCCTTGCAATCGTTTTCTTCATGCTTTTTTTGCTCAGTAGCTCTGGAGCCTGACCTGCTGCCAGTCCCGCTTCATACAAAAAATAGTATTATTATCAGTTATTATTATTATAATTACAGTGGTGTGCTTATGCTCTCTTTGTTGGATATTACAGTGCCAAATAAAAATTGTACATGAAATTAACTAGTGCAGTATTGGATGTTATCCTTGGTCAGCAGTATTGAATTAGAAGACAACATCATTAGTTCAATGTTCTCATCTCACTCAAAACATCTATATACAACTATATTAATTTAAAAGTTATTCAGACAATACTGAAATGTTTTGTCCAGTTTCCCTTTCACCTACACCACTGGAACAATCGTGGCCAAGGTTCGGACACTGCTCTGCATTCAGCCTCACACTGCTTTGCATTCTGCCTTGATGGTTTGAAAAGCTAAAACAATGGACAGACAGCTGCATTCAGTAGAGTTTACACATCTCTCAATTTAAATTTAAGACTTGCCATCTCTCCCCTTCATTGCATTCATTTCACTCATTTCAACCCTTGTCTCTCTCTGCATTGTCCACACTTTTCTCCCCCACCCTTAATTCTCACGCCATACTTCCCACTGCAGTTCCACAATTGCCTTGCCCTCACCACACTTGCTACTCCATCTGCACATTTATATGCATTTGTATTCTCTTACCTAAACGCATCTGCTGGATCCCAAGGAGTGCTACCGATATGTCACAAACCAAGATGACCCTTGTGCACTCTAATAAGAGTTAGATGAAGAGCGGATAGAAAAACAAAAGTTATACATGTATGTGGGAAGTGAAAGTGAACTGGAATTTAGATATATATACACATCCCCATTATTTTATCCCTAATAAAAACATAAACACATACCCCCTCATTCGTCGTTGCTCGGTAATGACACTTTTATGTAGGCCTAAATCGGACTACACACGTGCTACTGATAGTTGTTACAGCAACGGCTATGTACGGCTCTCCTGGGTACCAAAAACCAAGTGCACTAATTTCTCTGATATACACACACACAGCTGCACGCACACACACACACACACACACACACACACACACACACACACACACACACACACACACGCACGCACGCACGCACGCACGCACGCACGCACTCACGCACGCACAAAAACACGTAGAGCTAGGACTACGCTTCGTAAACAAACAAGACACTACTTAGCTCCTACGTACACTCGCAGATTTTGCGATGATCTGCTGAGAAACAGTAGATAGCTTCTCCGCCGGCCCATCCAAACCTTCTCTCCTTTAAAGGTTCTATAATTCAAGAGAGGATAAAACCCATTCCTGTGACACTAATAGAAGACGGAGTACTCCAAGTCTCAGTACAGGTAACGGCATAAACTCGTACCACCTCGTTCCCCATCGACTAGAACCTCGTTCCCCATCGAATAGAACCTCGTTCCCCATCGAATAGATCCTCGTTCCCCATCGAATGATCCTCGTTCCCCATCGAATGAAATTTAGCGTTATCGAATGAAAAATACGGTATCGAATATTGAAACAAACGGCTCTCCATACCGTACCAGGCTATGGTTTGGATCCAGGGAATTTGTTTTACTTAATTGTATATAATCAGCCATGCTTATGAGCGCCGGCTGTACGCTCAGCTTCCTCTCCTCTCCGTGCATTCGACAGTACGTAAGAACGGTACGTTCTGACCATAGTACATACTGACACATGCGTAGGGTACTGTCGTTAAGCTCATGCACCAATGAGAATCTGAGAGTGACGTGTCCTTTGGACCTCTGCTCACTTTGCATCGATCTTCTAATTTAACAATAAGACCGGTACCGGTACCATGCAGATCATGTATATAACCAGACACACCCCACCTACAATAATACTAGGCCTAGTACTCTCGTGTTCTAGTATACTTCTCTGTTATACCCGGTGAATGCCTGACGACGACACAGATGTGTTTGTGTGACAGTATATATGTTAGGGGTTTGTGAACACTTAAGTGACTTAACATTTTTGTGTGTCATTAATTTTTTTTTAGTTGCATATGTATGCAAGCAACTGCAAAATGAGTTCCATCACAGCAATACGTCTGATGGCATCTAACCATCTTCCTGGAGCTAGCCAGCAATCCTCTACAGACGTCTGATGGTAGGTGGGGAGTATGAGGGAGGGAAATTAGCAGAGGGAGTGGTTGAGAGATGTAGGGAGGGGTTAAGAATGGTAGAGAGGGAGGGAAGGGACCACAAGAGGGAGGGGTCATGAGGGGGAGGGATGAAAACAGGACAATAATAAAATTATTGTGATCCTACATGTAATGCCACAATTTAGTAGAATGTCCAAATGTTTTATATAATTATAATGTAGATATCATTGATTTTCAGCTGGTGGTTTGTTATTCATGGAGGCATTGATGGCTATAGTCGTCGAAGCATATACCTACATTGCTCCAATAACAATTGCAGTTCTGCAGTTGTTTCTTGCATCTGTAAGAGAATTTGGGCTACCAACCGGAATCCATGCAGACAGAGGTGGAGAAAATACAGAAGTTGTTCAACTAATGCTGCAACATTCATTACATGGACCAGGTAGCTTTATTACTGGTCAGAGTGTCCACAATCAGTGTATTGAGAGGTTATGAAGAGATGTGTTTACACTGTGCACACAATCTGTTCTATACCATGGAAGAGGAGGGGCTGCTAGATTGTGAAAATGAAGTACATGTCTGTTGTCTCCATTATGTATTTTTAAGTTGTATCGATAATAGCTTACAAGTATTTAAGGAGGCATGGAATCAGCATCTTCTAAGTTCTGAAGGCAACCTTTCACCATGCCAGTTATAGATCAGTGGGGAATCCAATACAGAAAACATACCTGAGGTATGGCATTTTTGATATTGGAAAATTTGTGCATACATTTTTAAATCACTAAAAACAAGACACAAGCACACAACACTGTATAAACCAGATAGCTTATAGGTGTCTGATGTTTCACAGCTACCTAATAATTGTGTGTTTGTTAGCAGAACTCAGCATATGTGCAGCAATCTTATAACTTGCAGGCAATGCCTGTGGTCAAGACTTGACTGAAATACTTCATTTCAAAGTTAGGCTACCTGACTTGCTGTGAAGTCCTTTCTACTGTCCTGCATGTAGCATGGCCTTGATTGATGAATGTAGAATTTTATTTGAATGTACACTCTAAAGTCATATAGTTTCGGCATGCAGCTGCAGAGCTCTGAAGCTGCATGCCGAAACTATATGACTTTACTGTATGGTGTTGCTATCAACACCATACAGGTAATATATTGTATGCCTAATAGCTGGTTACTAAGACTTGCCCGCACAATAATATGTTTACCCCAGCTATACTGTATACAGATATGACTTGAAGGGAAATAAATTTGGTACATATACTTACACACATGATTATGTGAATTATATATTGTTTTGCAGGAGAATTTGAATACTTATGGTATCGACTGGAATGGTCCACTTGCTGTTTCCAGAAACGATGATGATTATGAAGTCAAAGTACCTTATATTCAATCTATAGCTTCTTTACCAGATGGTGTATTACATGACTTGCAGGAAACTGTTCATCCTCTTGACCACAGTTGTAACCATCGAATTGACTTGTACATGACAGCTTTGCAATTTTTTTGTAGTAGATTGTAAGTGAATGTTGAAATGTGCAATTTGTTACTAGTAGATTGTGGAGAAAGAAAGTGCATTTGCATGAATGAAACCTTTTTTTTTCACCATATTATTTCCTGCATGAAATATTGTCACGTAAAAGTTCATGGTTGTGGAGATACTATCGATAAACACTGCCTTTTTTTCTTTCCTTTTTTTTTTTCATGGGAGGGGGCCTGGGTGTTGTACATCATGTGTATAGGGGCAAAATTACAATACAAACCACTTTACATTCACTGTAAATTCATTTTGGGAATCACTTTTTTTATGCTCATGCAATTACACAGTAATTTTACAGAGGATTTTAAAATTAAGTGACTCCATTATTTCTTTTCTGGTGTATATAACCATGCCGTGGAGCAAGCCCGTTCTGAAGGCACATGCAGTCAAGGCTAAGATAGCTAGATACTATACCATGCAGTTTGGTAACATAAGGGAAATAGAATTCTATACGGTATCTCCCTCCCTCTCCCCTGCATGCAGCCCCACAGCATGATACTGAGGACGGTTTATGTGTTGGTTCTTGTGCCACCAACAATGCAGCTTCAACTTGAAAACTGTGATTATTGACAAATAATTCGACAATGAAATATCGCGATATAGACGATATCGGCAAAGAACCATATCGCGGCAGCACTAGCTACAATATAATTCCCTTGAGTGATCGCTCAATATTTCCGAAACACCACCAGAAATTAAATATATGGATACGAATTATTGTATAAACATTTTATTGTGTCTTGGCCTTGTAAAAGAACATATTAATATTAAATGGAGACACCAAATCTATCTACCTTGTATGAAATAATAGCGTCTTGTAGAATACAAATACAGTAAGATATCTGAAGCTTCCTCCACTATAGTGCCAGTGGTTGCACTATTGAAAATGAGGAGGCTAAATATGGGAAGGAGTAATCAAGGCAATACATGCATGCCTACATTTCAGCGATTGTCGAATGGAATAATTCAAAAACTGAGATTTCTCTGTATGTGAATCAGTGATGAATTATTCTAAACTTGTCACTAATTTTTTGGTCTCTTGGTTTGTAAAAATTTTTTTTTAGAATCCACAATATATGTAATAGTACACAAAGTTCAATATACATCATAATAAATAATTATTACTGAAAACATGATAAAAATGTCACTTTGTTGTCCGTGTACAGGGATTGATTGCTGCTCCATCATCAAACCCTAGACCACAATCGCCAATTTGTTGGTCTCTAATTAAATGATCCATTTTAGATACTACCCCCAAATAGCACTTTTAATGTCATAGCTATAGATCCCATTGTGACTAATTCTCTTGACTGGTATACTCTGAGGTATGAGTCTCATTCATTAATTCAAATTCAAAAAACGAGGTATATTTCTGAGATGCACTTCAGTCTAGCTACTAGGATGCACTGCACTTCAAGCTGCTAGGATGAACTGTACTTCTAGCTGCTAGCTGATAATGCATGCAGCATAATATTTAATTGTATGTGGAATAAACACCAAAGTAAAACTTTTGAGATGTGACTAGAATTACAGCGAGCTTATAACCTGCAGGGTTTGTATCCCAATGGCGCTGTGTAGATATATGCAACCCAAGGCTCAACATATACTTCACTTAGGCCATGCACCAGATTTGCTGTGAGGTCTTTGTTGTCCTACTCCCACATGTATATGATGAATTTGACACTGGTCAGCATACAGTCCTATATATCATATTCAGTGACCGTGTTTCGCTTGCAAATGTATGTAATATTAACATGCAGTATCATTGTTTAAATTAAATTATGCATAATAAAATAGATATCTTATACATCCCGTGTTACATGCGTATGATTACTTTGCATCGTATACGTGCATAATGTATTATCTTATACATGTATACATTGCAGGAGGATTTGAATATGTATATGGAATGGTCCACTTTCTGTTTCCAAACAATAAAATGATGATTATGACTCGGTTCGACACAGTACCTTCCATAGCAGATGGTGTACAGCACGATTTACGTTCATCCTCTTGACAACCATAGCATTGCATTTGTCAGCTTTGCAGTGATAAATTTGTATTAAATACTTGCAGTGTGGAGGTATTATTTGTAAGTTCGCGAGGCAGTAGTGATGGGGACTGGTGGTTTTGCTGTGTGAGGATGCCTCAGGATGGCTCCATTGGCCCTTTGAACTTGCAGAGAACAATCAATAGTGGGGTGCTGGACCAATGGAGTTCTGCTTACATGTTCATGTATAGGGCCATTTGCAGTGAGGGCTAATAGTTCCACTGGTATTGTTGGGAGGGTGCATGTGTGGCTTCCCTTGGTACATGTACATGTAGTTCATGGCTTCCCTGAAATTGTGAGGGCTGCTGCCAACTCCATTTGCAGCGAGAGGGTTAGTATTGTCTCCACTTGTATACTGTCCACTGGTTAGTTGGTAGCTCCTGTGTAGGGTCTGATATGGGCGGGTGGTTCCATAGGTAGTGCGGGTTGGTGGCTCTGCATGGCATCTGTTGGTTATGCGGGGCTGCTAGCTGTGCAGTGTAGTAGTGAGGGCCCATATGTGGGGGGCGGGGCCGGCGGCTCTTTTAGTGCTTTAGCGGCTGCTTACTCCCTACAACCACCATCGTCAGTGGTATGACCGCTGTGACTACCGTTCGCGATCTCCCCATAACATCGATCGTCGTCGAACTCGTCCGCCGATTGATCGAAACTCTTACGAGCTTGTCTTCAGTGGACGTCGCCATGCATGCATATCATTTATCTACGCAGAAGATAACGAATATCAACTGTGACAGGGACGATAGATTAAAATTATACTTACCCAGCTAGCTAGCTAGCTATTAGTTATCCAAGTCTCAGCCCACAGGAAGTAGTTGCATATTCATGTAATTTGGTATGGAAGCGGTTCACGCACGTACAACGGCGCGTATCGAGGGGGAAACTTGTACCAATTTTGCGCCGCTGTATCTCCGTAACGGATGACATAAAAATTAACGAACAGAACAAATCGATAGGTATAGGACCTCTCTACCTACAAACCGAATTTGAAGCGTATTGATTACTCCTACCTAAAGTTATAGTGGGTTTGAACCCGGTGGGGTATCGAACATTGCAATACTGGCACGGAGCAAGTCCAAGACTCCATAATGTATTTTACCATAGGGAAATGGTGTGGTATGAATTGTTGAAAATAGAAAGTTGATAGCGTTAACCGTTCGGAAGATATAGCGATTCAAAAAGAAGCATTTTTATAACATTTTATATACATGTATATATGCGAGGGGCAATTTTGTCGGAAATTGTCCCATATACAGGTACTAACTAGAAAACATATGCAAATATCACCTTACATCAGTACATAAGATAATCTGCACATGGTACACGGCCATCTTACTGCAGCCAGTATTTATAATGCCTCAGCTACTCATGCAGCCTATAGATCTGGCAGATGCCATCTCATGAGACAGTGTTTCACACAGTGCTTGGCAGTTGAAATACAATGTGTTCTTTGGTGTTAAGCCCAGCTAAAGGATTGCATGGGTCTTCTGTTCATGCATCACTATGTAGTTCCAGCTGTTCTTCTCAGTGTGCTGTTGATAATCAACACCTCATCAAGCTAGCTATTGCCAAGTTCAAAATCCATGCAAGTTGATATTTTTGATGTAGTTACCATAAAGCTAACCCAGTGTCCTGTCAGGAAAGTCTACTGTTTCCCTCTTGATTCATATTTCATTGCTATAACACTCCTAACTGTCTCCGCTCTTCATGGTGCATCCTGGAGGTGGCTCGGTATGGATACCTCAATCAGGAGGTTCTCTGATTATTTTTAATTGAAACGAGCGAATTGCATATTAATTAACTCATGTATTAGGTTCCGTAAGCAATACCCCATGTCTGCTGCTGTCTGCATGTAAGTATGTTCGATTCATATGCAACAGACCCTTTACATGTACATGTATGAGATGAAAAGTTTGATAGCGCAACCAAGGTAGCATCATGTATGAAATGCATGAATGATTCCGCCCTCTCTGTGCACAAGTTACAATACATGTACCAAGGGTCAAATGAATTTCAATACACTTTAATTTCATCAAATTAATTTTGATCGTCACATGAAAGGCCTGTGCATGGAACTAAGTAACTAGTTGCAGGGCAGAAAGATCAGTAGCCATTCCCATCTTTGGTTATCAGTATCACTTTGCCCCGGCCATCACTTCGAAATAATGAATACACCCCAATGCAATGATCTCATGTAGTGATACCAATCTCATCTTCACCCCAGTTGAAGTGTTTGGACTACACATGGACATCAGTGAAGAAGCGGACTGCACAATCTCAGTTTCTACAAAGTCTTGTATTCTAGTGTACCCCAAAGGCTCACAGTATGCTTTATCCAAGTTTGAGCTTGCTTTGATGCCTGGTGAAGCCCAAAATGGTTGCTTGGCATTTCTCTGCATGGGCCCATCATGCACTGGTGCAATGTAATCACATATCGCAAGACAATTTTTTTTTACCTATCTTACACCAGCTGCATTTGGCACTGAATGACATTGAGGACACCATTAATAGTACTGAGTGATGTAACTAATATATGGGTCTGTGGGTAGTCACATTTTTCAAAACTGATTACATTGTAGGTTACCCGTATTTACAAAGTTGCTTTACATTAATTAAATTTGTAATTTAGTCCTGAGATGAATAAGTTACACCATAAATAAGAAATCATGACTTCCAGCAAACAAGGAAGCAATAATCCTAGCCATGACACTGTTATCAATCCACTTATTTACATGTATATGATGAATATTGTAGCGTACTTATATTAGTTATAGCCGATTTGCGTCTACAAAGAGCACTAGCAGGCCGAGGGTAAGGCTAGGCTACTATAATAGTATCTCGGTTTCGCAGTTTTGCAGCCAATTGCAAAACAACAACAAAAAAAAGTTGTAATTTTTAAAAGTATCTAAGAGACCAACTATTGTATATCCTTCATAGACCTACAGGGTATACATGTATACAGTGTGAAATGTACACGAATCGAACTGTCGTATACCATCGCTTGACCACATCCCGCGCCGGTTAGAAGGTCGCCTCCAAATACACAGCCAACATTTTTCACCTCCTAATCACGTGCGTAATAAGTTCGCCAGTGATTAGCGGGTGATATCGGAGGCGTAATTGAAGCGATAAATAACGGATCTGAGTCGTCCTAATGTCTCGTGTGTGAATCGCTCCATCAAGACCACGCCCAAAATGAAGTAGAGCCGTAAGATTTCAAAGTGTCTCGGTTGTGATAAATTGTTCTGATTCGGACCGAAAAGAATCGCCACCGTTACGGCACTTATACCGGTATAAACAACCGATTCAGACCATATTAAAAAGTCAGCGATTTATATAAATTATGTGAATGTAGTGCTTGTTTTATTACACCCAATCGTAATATAAAAAGACTTGTACGGTAACTACATGTATAAAGTCCCAAACGACGGGTTGAGCTGTTTTTGCTTTGCACCCACGTTACAAGTTTCAGGACAACAATTACAAACGTGCATGTAAAATTCAACGGCATGGTGGATTTGGCTTCATGTCACTAGCACCATAGATATTAAAATATCTATGCTAGCACTTGATGAAGAGAGTCACCTTGGTAGACGTGGTGTGTAGTTGGGCGGGGCGGACTAGTGTCACGTGATCTTTTAGCAACATGGCGGAAAAAGTGCGCTACACCAGGCAACTGGAAAGCGCGAGATATTCTGCAAGACTTCAGTAAAGCACATCATCCGCCGCACATTTGGTATGTACTAACTAGTGTACACGAGGAGTAGTAGCTCTGTATCGAATAAATGCTATAGTGCAGTATTTGATTTGTTATAATACTAGTATTCAGGTGGCTCTTCCTGACAGTGAGAAGTATGCAGGTTCTTCGTCCATGATCCACCCTCATTGTGTACACCCGTGAAATATGTCGAAGACGAGGCAGACAGGTAGGTTATGTTATTTTCCCCCAATTATTAATTATGCGCTTGGATGTTTTCAGTTCAGAGAAGCAGGTGTTTTTGTTAATATATGGAGGTTGTAGAGCAAATCCAAACTGCTGTTCTACCAGTACTAGCATGATGATGTAAGTGTGTGAGCAAATGTGTATGTTTGATATGTTTTTCTGTAGTCATCTTGTCTCAAGTACACATAAACTCAACCGGAATTATGATGTAAGTAAAAGCTATTTTCAATTTCAATTTGTTAAATAACCTCGGGCAACTAATGGGACTGAACAAGTCCCATTTCAGGCTCCAAATGAAGAAGCTACCAACTGGGACTTGGCAGTAACTTAAGGTGAAAAGGGAGCGTTGTGTAAGCTATCGAAGGTCAGTGCTGGTAATACTTGTAATGTGTATACAAGTATCTCTCTATACATGCAGGATTTTAGGATTGAGAGTTGTTGACCTAGAGATGGCTCTTTGTTACAAGTCAATTGTCTGTAGACGCTCGCTTTCCAAATCTGAAAAGAAAGTTAAAAACTCACCTGCTTGTACTGTATGCTGCAACCTCAGCTTATAATACTGAACGGTTAGCACTAATAAATTATTATAGACAAGCATTTTAATCACATTCTATTCAAAAGCAAAAGTAAGGTGCAAAGCTTCAATTGTGCAAGGAACATCTTTTCCAGGCACCCACTCGTTTTGCTATTGAGGTACGTGCAGCATCTGTTCAGACAAGTATGTGTATATTATATTATTCTGTAAACAAGGTTCAATGGTCTTATGGAGCTGTACAAGTCTGATGTTGTGTTTGTAAAGGTGTGGAATCAGACATGTCCGCTAAACCAGGAACGCTGTGCAAGGTGTGTATGCGACTCTGCAGTGTTAAAATAATTTTCAGTATTGCTTTGTTTCATGCAGTTATATGTATCAACGGCAGCATTGGTGATCACCTCAGGACATGGCACCATCCTTCTTGGCCAGGCATCTGTTAAGTTATCCTACATGTACTTTTGTATAATTATCAACACTAGGTACTGATGTTGTCTTATACAGACTATGTGTGTGCATGTATGTTTACACGTGTGTATACATAGTACATGTGTGTGTACATTGTACATGTACATGCGTGTGTGCACATATGTGAGTGTTACTATGTGTTTGTATGTATGTGTGTTACTATGTGTTTGTGTGTGTGTGTTACTATGTGTTTGTGTGTATGTGTGTTACAATGTGTTTGTGTGTATGTGTGTTACAATGTGTTTGTGTGTATGTGTGTTACAATGTGTTTGTGTGTATGTGTGTTACTATGTGTTTATGTGGATGTAGGTCCATCCATCAAGAAATTGGGGGAGGTTTCCGAACCATAAAAGTTCCTACTAACTTGTGGATAAAGAACACAAGGCTGTGTACTTGACGAGTTTGATTGCCCGTTGCTGACAATGGTGGACTCCCTCCTCATCACTGCACTGTCTGCGCAGCGCATTAGATGATTGCAGCAGCTACATGTACATCCATGAACAGACTTTTGTTTGGACTAATACTTTGTGTACATGTACTGTAACGAGATGTAATGCCGAAGAATAAATTTTTTATAAAACCCATGTTTTCATAGCATGTTGAAATTCATACATATAATTATTCATTACGCTCGTGACTGATTTACACCGCATTCGCCCCTGAGGTAGATCTGAAAAGCATCCGATTCACGTGCGTTATACACTTTTCAAAACACACTACCCGAAGTACGTGAATAACAATGCCTATTCACAACCGATAAAAAACGTAACGGTTGTGATTCGTTTTTCAAAAGTTGGCCGTGTAAGAGCGCACCCCCAGTACTATACTTCATGATTTCAGCCACAGGTCCAAACACTGGCGGAGCCAGGATTTTATTGTAGGGGGGGGG
>OX442423.1:2844025-2919025 GCA_949361645.1 Spongilla lacustris | reverse complement strand
GTGTGTGTGTGTGTGTGTGTGTGTGTGTGTGTGTGTGTGTGTGTGTGTGTGTGTGTGTGTGTGTGTGTGTGTGTGTGTGTGTGTGTGTGTGTGTGTGTGTGTGTGTGTGTGTGTGTGTGTGTGTGTGTGTGTGTGTGTGTGTGTGTGTGTGTGTGTGTGTGTGTGTGTGTGTGTGTGTGTGTGTGTGTGTGTGTGTGTGTGTGTGTGTGTGTGTGTGTGTGTGTGTGTGTGTGTGTGTGTGTGTGTGTGTGTGTGTGTGTGTGTGTGTGTGTGTGTGTGTGTGTGTGTGTGTGTGTGTGTGTGTGTGTGTGTGTGTGTGTGTGTGTGTGTGTGTGTGTGTGTGTGTGTGTGTGTGTGTGTGTGTGTGTGTGTGTGTGTGTGTGTGTGTGTGTGTGTGTGTGTGTGTGTGTGTGTGTGTGTGTGTGTGTGTGTGTGTGTGTGTGTGTGTGTGTGTGTGTGTGTGTGTGTGTGTGTGTGTGTGTGTGTGTGTGTGTGTGTGTGTGTGTGTGTGTGTGTGTGTGTGTGTGTGTGTGTGTGTGTGTGTGTGTGTGTGTGTGGATGTGTGCTTACAGCTATACAGTACATTTGGCTCTTTAGTGTTTGTTGTTATTCAGGTCTAACAATAAGAAGGTCTTTATGAACCAGAACCTAAATGGATTCCTTGATGAAGGTCAATACTGCAGCCATTGCAGGTGTAACTGGAATTGAGGAAATCTGTCATGTTGAACACTTGAAGACAAGCTAGTCATTGGTGTAAATGTACTCTCAGTTATTTTATTTCTATGGATGTATGTTTTGTAGATTTAGATCAAGAGATTGTATTGCAGTATAATCAATGCCTTTACAATCATAGTGAACATGCATGATGCCTATACTAATGAACAGAGTAAAGAAATGCAGAGAATAACCCACTCAAAACCATTTGAAATGCACTCTTAAAAATTTACAACTATTCAATCCATCGTTTCCTACACATATGACTACAATGCATTGGGTCATGTATGAAGGATATGTATACGGCGCCTTGACAAATCAAAAAGCAGGGATTGCATCCATCCCTGTGAAGAAATGTAAAATTGACTGGGTGAAATGCCCATGGGGCAATTTTCCATCTGGAAGGAACCAACTGAATATTGGTAAAACATATGCACATGTACCTTACCATCTGCCTCATTAAAAACTGGTCAAATAGTAAATATGCTTGCTCTTCTAAATCCAGTTTTGTTAAACTAAATTCCACTTCAACTGCTGATATGAAGACAAAGAAATTAATTCCTTGCATGAACAATACAAGATGGGACTAACCTCCACAAACATTATTGCACACATATGTAAACAAAATATTATTTCAATTGTTGCGGATAAAATGTGAAAGAACAATGCACACTAATGTTTTTAATCCCTCTATGATTTGATCAATACCAACTTTATTAATAGCCTATCAGTCCTGCTGTCAGTAATGCTCTTATGTTGTTTTTATTGGTGATTGTTGGCATCTCAGGTAGTACATTTGCTGCTTATAATCAGCACTAAATAACTCTTCAAATTAATGTTCTGTCATTTCTTGGAACCGTAATCTATTGATAATTATATTATATGTGCAGGTTAAGTACAACCTTGCAGCAATGCTGCTTTGACTAAGAACACTTTTCTGAGTCTGCCCAAGTCAGAACCTCACAAAGGACACCTTTAATTGTTTGCATGTGCAAGTACTGCATTGCATAATATCTTAAGCAGCAAGGGATGGCAACTTACTCTCTGACATCAAAATTGGGGTCCTCCAATGACATTGCTCCATACTCAACTTCACAACAGGACCTTTTCAAACTGTTACTCAGACATGGATCAGAATGTGGCACCTCACCAGATCTGAATCAGGCTGTATACTATGGATAAGTTGTGTGTTATTGACTCTGTGTTGGACACATTACCCCGCTGAACTTACAGGTGAGGGGATGGAAATCTGTCATTCTTGAAAGCTGGTACATACTTAGTTCATAACTTTGAATGTATGTGTACCCCACATTTCTTTCTTTATAAATTTGATTCCAAGCAATTAATTCTGTTTGATAATGCATCTACCATTAATAACCCTGTGGGCAGATCCAAGGAGGGGTGGGGGGGGGGGGGGGGGGCACAATGGGCCTGTGACCCCTCCCTCCCCCGAGGTTCCCGCCCCTACGTGTGCATGTATGACTATGTGTACGGGTACATATTAATGCAAACGCAGAGATATAGCTACGGCACTGCAGAAATGGCCTGCACGTACGTCTACATACATAATAATATATACATGGGTCAGGCCAAGTATGAATATGATGGATTGCATCTAGACTTTTATTGCATGACATAAAAACATTCGTCTCCACAAAATAGAAGTACTGGAAAAGGTTCAATCTTGGTATTTTATATTATAACCTCAACTTATTTTTCATGCAATCATAGATGCTGTTATGTACTTGTAAGGAGTTACAAGTGTACAATTTATTACAGCTAGAGATTTTTACACCATTCTTTCGTTCAATGATGTTGAAGTAGAAAAAAAGTGAATGCAAAGATAAAAATGAATACAAAGAAAGAAGGAATGCAGAGAAACAACATGTAGGACACTTCAGTCAAAATTCACAGCTGTCCGAATCTATCATTACCCATCAGTGCTACAATCATATCATCTCTAAATGGAATGTAGCTTCCATGCTTAGTCAGTAGCCTTAGTTTCATGTCACAAGTTTGGGATGTTGAACCTTGCAGTTGGATCATGTAAAAATTATATCCGTGGTGCCTTGTCATATCCGAATGGAGGGAAGCATCCATCCTTGTGAAGAAACTTAATATGTATTAAGTGGAGTTTTCCATCTAGAAGGAACCAGGAAAAGATTGGTGATGACATGGCGATGACATGGCGTGACATCATTTTCAATAGTACCATCAGCATCATCTAAAAACCGCTCAAATAGTCCAAATCTTGTTCTGTTGCAGTCTTGGAAAAAATTGGTTTCACAGCTGACCTTCTATCATCTTGTTGATACAAATTTAAAAATCAGTCATACAATATACACAATACTTGGTGGTGGTAGCTAACCTGCATAAACCTTGTGACAAGTGTAAACAAAAAATTTCTTCATTTGTTGAGGGTAGAGTGATACTGAATAATGCACATTTAATGTTTTCAAACCCTCTATAAATTGGTCCATAGCTGCTTTAACTTTAATAATACAATGATAGTCTACCTCTTATTTCTTTTTTATCAGCAACAGTTGGGATTCTTCTATATATATATATATATCCTATTTCACATAAAGCATTAGCTGCATTATTTCACTGAATGTGGAAAAAAAGGAAATGATTACCGTTTTTGCATCCCTGAGAAGATAAACATTAGAAGAATTCTGTGCACAAAAAAGTCAGCAACTGCACATAGCCATGTATACCTCATTTACACACCCTGCTTCACTGGAAATATTTACATCAGACACCTAGTTTTGAAATGTTTGTCAATTTCAACATGTCAGAACTACACACATTAATTTCACCTTTGTAAAACATCAAGAGTGACACAAAAATAACCTTTTCCATATAAGGATAACCACCATATGAATTATGTTATTAGTTTCTACACTTCATGTATCCGTACATGGAAGATAAATTCATGGTATCATATAGATCCTAAAGCATTGTACAATCTGATTTAAGTTGGCATGACATGCATACTCATACAGTCGACTTGTCTACATACCTTGTACCAGATTGTTCACAACTTTGTATGACATATAACATTTTGGGGAATATTATGTGTACCACAGCCAGAAGTATGCAGCCTGATTCAGATCTGGTGGGATGCCACATTCTGATCCAGGGCTGAGTAAAAGGTCCTGTTGTGAAGTTGAGTATGGCGCAATGTCATTGGAGGACCCCAATTTTGATGTCAGAGAGTAAGTTGCCATCTGGATGGCCAAAAAAACATCCTTGCTGCTTAAGATAAAAATGCATATGCTGTACTACAATCTTCGTTCATATGCAAACAATTAAAGGTGTCCTTTGTGAGGTTTTGACTTGGGTGGACTCAGAAAAGTGTTCTTCGTCAAAGCAGCATTGCTGCAAGGTTGTACTTAACCTGCACATATAATATACTTATCAATAGATTATGGTTCCAAGAAATGACAGAGAATTAATTTGAAGAGTTATTTGGTGCTGATTATAAGCAGCAAATGCATTACCTGAGATGCCAACAATCATCAATAGAAACAACATAAGAGCATTACTGACAGCAGGACTGATAGACTATTAATAACGTTGGTATGGATCAATTCATGGAGGGATTAAAAACATTAGTGTGTATTGTTCTTTCACAATGATATTATGTTTACATATGTTGCATATTATATTAAAAATGCATTACAGAGAGAGATATATGTACAAGGTACAGAATACTTAATAAACACAACACTTATATCACACTACAGTTAACTAAATTTTAAGATGGGAGCCACCTGGAGACGATTGTTGTCACATTCGCTCTCACCAAATGCAGGTTGAGCCTACTGTACAGCTCAGACAGCACAGCTGATTTTGTTTTGCCCGATATTATGGCAAGACGGGAGGCAAGCATTTTAAACGAATCTCTATAGCTTCAATAATTTTTGTGGAGGTTAGTCCCATCTTGTATTGTTCATGCAAGGAATTATTATTTTTTTTATCTTCATATTAGCAGTTGAAGTGGAATTTAGTTTAACACAACGAGATTTAGAAGAGCAAGCATATTTACTATTTGAACAGATTTTAATTAGGCAAATGGTAAGGTACATGTGCATATGTGTTACCAATATTCAGTTGGTTCCTTCCAGATGGAAAATTGCCCCACGGACATTTCACCCAGTCAATTTTATGTTTCTTCACAGGGATAGATGCAATCCCTGCTTTTTGATTTGTCAAGGCGCCGTATACATATCCTTCATACATGACCCAATGCATTGCAGTCATATGCATAGGAAATGATGGATTGAATAGTTGTAAATTTTTAAGAGTGCATTTCAAATGGTTTTGAGTGGGTTATTCTCTGCATTTCTTTACTCTGTTCATTAGTATAGGCATCATGCATGTTCACTATGATTGTAAAGGCATAGATTATACTGCAATACGATCTCTTGATCTAAATCTACAAAACATACATCCATAGAAATAAAATAACTGAGAGTACATTTACACCAATGACTAGCTAAACAGGAATGCGATAAAAAGATGTCTTCAAGTGTTCAACATGACAGATTTCCTCAATTCCAGTTACACCTGCAAAGGCTGCAGTATTGACCTTCATCAAGGAATCCATTTAGGTTCTGGTTCATAAAGACCTTCTTATTGTTAGACCTGAATAACAACAAACACTAAAGAGCCAAATGTAACACACTAACACACACATAAATACATACATGCATACGTACATACACACACAATATTAATAATCTAGGCACCGTTACACAATGATGACTGCTCAGCGCGTGTGTACTCATAATGCCTGCATAGTTGGGCGCAGCCCGACCATCGCGTATTGTGGCGGAAGGTAGGGCTACGCCCAACTACCTAACGCTCACGCCACGGTATAGCTTTCCTCGGCGAGTTGCTGTCAGAAAGGTCCAAGTTAGAGTCGTTGTAATCTTCTGGATGAGTCGGAGATCGAGATCGAAGGCTACATACTTGTAAATATGCGAGGGTATTTTGAAATTGTTATGACGTTATCGCCTCCTCGTCCCACTCCCCTAACATTTTTTATTTTTTATTTTTATTTATTTTTATTTTTAATTGGGAAAGAAATATTTTCGTTTTGGCACGAATCACATGCCATACTTTGTTATGGAACGCCGTTGCCCTCAAAATTCAGAGCGTTTTATTTTATTTTATTTTTGTATTTATTTTATTTTTTTATTTTATCCATAGTAATTTTGAAATACTATACGATAAATAGAAACACTGTTTTGATCGCTACTTGAAGTTGCCGTGTTTTCTTAATAAACACGTTGTTTAGTTCGCTGCGAGGCTGTTACATTTGTTGCTGTGTGTTGTTTAGTTCGCTGCGAGGTTGTTACATTTGTTGCTGTGTGTTGTTTAGTTCGCCCGAGGTTAATTGTTACATTTGTTGCTGTGTGTTCTTAACAGGCGCAGCTTGTTTTTACCCATTGAACACCTCTAAGCGGGCGTGTACTAGCTCTTAAGTTCCTCTCCATATGCATGTATTGTTAGCTTTATTACCGGTAGCTGCGATATCCCCGATCATGTTGCTTTCCTGTATACTTTCCAAAGCCCTCCCTTTGTCTGCATATGCTTTACCCAATCAGAACGGTGTATGCACGTTGCATTCTGAGCGGTGATTAGAAAACCGGACCATTTTGTAGGCCTATAATAGATCAACACGTACGTTACTCTGATTGTACACAATACCTTACATGTACATTCGCATTGCTTAACTGCTGAACGTTCTGCTTGTATAAATTATATTTCTAAAGTTTGCTCTTTTTTCTTCTCTTGGTACTGGATTTCTCTTTGTTCCTTTCTCAGGTCTTCAGTGTGGCATTGCACCTAAATCATATTTTAAAACGTTTACCACCACTTAAAATTATAACTGGCATGATTTTATTTTAATATCAGTTTCTCCGCATACTTTTGAATCCACCTGAACATCTGGTTTGGTATAGTTGGCAAAACCAGATATCTAGTTATAATCCTGTAGGGGAGGAGTGGGTTAGTTGAATTTTAGGGTTAGGTTAATAGTGCCTTTGGGTTTTGGTTAATAGCCAGATATATAAAGGGGCATCACTTGGCATGTTGTAGAAATGTTAGAGACTGGGGATGGGCATGAGAAAAGGACATCAACTGGTGTTAAGTGGCACAACTAACCCAGCCAAGTGGGACAGTTGAGCCTTGAGCCATATGCTGTCTTAAGCTAGCATGAGTAGGCCAAGGCTTTCTTGTCTCTTGTCCAATGTCCAAGCACTGTGAAATAATTGATCAAAGTAAATTCATACACATGCATGACACTTTGCCAATGAGAGCCCATAAAATTGATTTGCAAGTGTTTTAACGTGATTCACAACATCACTCTCCATTTTACAAATATAAACAGAATGCCTCTGAGATTGTTTCATAGCCTAACAAGCCTAGCTCACTATTTCTGTTACATGAACCAATAATGCCATATGATCGCAGTTAAAGCATATGGCTCAACTAACCCCTTTGCAAATGGCTCTTAATCCCACTACTAACTTTTCAAGTAAAGAGGAAAGTTGCATAAAAGAGGAAAGTTGCATAAAATGAAAGCAAGGTATATAATAGTTTATTTTAATATAGCTGCATACTTGTACTTTCTAACACCCTAGACTAAAACGCAAATATCTTTGATGAGAGCACAGACTGTAAAAAATTAGAATTTCACTCTGATCAACAAATTTCTTATTTTTGAATATTACATTGTGGGTGGGTTTGTGTCCCATTCGCTGTGGAGACATATTGTAACTGGGGCAAAGAAGCTCCCACCAAACCTTCTCCCACCTTGCATCCTGCATTGCCACCACTTCTTCCTGCCACAAGAGTCGGGTCTTGGGTGAAATATATGGCAGGCTAAACTTAACCCTCATCCAAGCCATTGCCAGGGCCATCCCACCAAAGACAAATTAGTATTTTAAAGTGTGTTTATGTTAACATTAATGTCTCTGTATCCAATACATGTATATACATCTTAGATCTCATCACAAGGAAAGACCTCAGTTTCCTCACTAGTGATATTGAAATTGTCTCTCATGGTTGTAATGAATACAAAAACAAAATTTATGTAGGACAAAAAGCTAGTCATCGCACTTTATATATGTTAGCATAATTCAAGTATGTTTCTTCGTAAAAAGCTAAAAAAAAAGGGGGGGGGGGGGGGGGGGTGGCTCAACTAACCTAGTGGCTCAACTAGCCCACTCCTCCCCTACTTATAATAATTATCAAAAGGGTTAGGCGAGTGAAATCCCCTTGTTTACTAATTTCGATTTTCTAGTAGTCCATCAAGAACACTGATTTCTATGTTTACATATAACAACAAGATAAAAGTTCAATATAAGAGCGTTCAATAGTTTACATGTACATTTATATGCAGATGCATTAAGATTTGGATCTAAAAAACACCACCTTGGGAGTGTAGAAATATCAAGATAATTGCTGGTAGATTATCTGCAATGAAAGATGACACTGTTCATATTGCATTTATAATGCACCTTTGGTCTAGTATAGTTAACCAGAAGTTGTGTAAATGTAGATGAAACCTAATGGTTAGGCGAGTTAAGTGCTTGGTGGAATTGAATGGTAGGAATATCCTAAATTGAATATTTCAGCCATGGAATATACTGTATTCTGTTCATACCAGTACTTTTCAATTTGGTAAGTTATCAATTAATATACCACAACAATAATATTTAATGAAGCTCATAATTATATTTGTGGCCACCAATCCCCTAAAATACTTGTGTTCCGCATAGTACATGCATGAATTATAATGTGTCACTGACTCTTTAAAAGAATTCATTTGCCTGATTTTACAATTGCTGTACAAATCAATGTCCCTTTAACCAGACAAGTACACACTGTGGGCTGCATGCAGTTGAAAAAATAATAATCAATACGAAACCAAATGCTTGGGAGGGACAAAAGCAAACTGCTTTTGCACTGATGCAATCATAGCAGCAAGCCTACCCAGACTGTAGTTTACAACGATTACCTTTATACGGAGTAGGACTGAAGGGACAAATATAATCAAATATACTGCAACCTATTTAAAGGGATATACAGTTTACATAAGGGGATAGATCAACATCTTTCAGATGAGACTTGCATGTGACAATATTGCTGGCACAGTACATGTGTCATACTCATGCAAGGTATTCCTAATAGGTACAACTGGACAAGTAACAATGTGTAGCCGAAAATCATGGTGAGGAATAAAGATAGTCTGTATCTTGCATTAGTTTCAACGAGTTAAATGTATGTTTAGCACTGACCATAAACATGCAGCTCACATCAACATCCAACACAGGATTACTACAAAAATGGTAGTACACACAGTTAACTAGAATAGGTCATGTATAAAATAAATGCTATTTTTCTGCAGTGTTTTCTGGTGTTGCAATAAAATAACCAGGACATTAGACAATAAGTCCCAACTTAAAGGCATAGAATTTAGTTGGTGCACATGCATGAAAAATGTATTTGGTAGGGAAGTGTGTACCACCGGTACATGGCTGGATGTAAATGTACTTAGTGATTAATATGGTACACATACCTAAACCCACACTACACTACACATGCATACACCCACACTACACATACCTACACCCACACTACACTACACATACATACACCCACACTACACATATCTACACCCACACTACACTACACATACCTACACCCACACCACACCACACTACACATACCTACACCCACTCTACACTACACATACCTACATCCACTCTACACTACACATACCTACACCCACACTACACTACATATACTATACTGCACTACATTCACACTTCTCTACACATAGTGTACCTTGATCAATTTATGTATGCATGTACTTCTAGATGTATTGAATCCTCCTTATTTACTACATTAATTAAATTGAACTGCATGAAAATTCAATTCACCAACATCCACACTACCTACACACATGACACACCTAATTCATGCACATCACACTTGTGTAATGTGTGTTAGTTTAAGTGTATGTACTTGTGTAGATGTTAGTATGTGTGTGTAGATATATGTGGGTGTAGGAATGTAGCTATGTTTAGTGCAGTATAGGTATGTGCACATAGTGTGGGTATAGGTGTAGTGTAGTGTATATGTAGTGTAGTGTATGTGTACATGTGTGTAGTGGGGGCATAAGTAAGTGCCGTAGTGTAGTGTGGTTTTAGGTAAGTGTGTTTTAAGTGTGGGTGTAGATATTTGTAGTGTATTGAGGGTTAATCACAAACTGCATTTAGACATGCAATGTGAGTATCAATTTATTGTCTAATGTCCTGGTGTACACTGTGGTAGGTATCTACATGCTAACATGAAGGATTACTGTGTTTTACTAGAAGGCCAGAAAACACTGCAGAAAAACAGCATTAGTAGATGGCCTTTTCTATTTTTCTGGGGGTAAAACTGGACTGCCAAATCCACCAAACCATTTTGAAATAATCCTTCTTGGTTAATGCCATACTCTGTATAGGGTAATCATTGTTAACAACAGTCTGGGTAATGCTTGCTGGTAACATTGCATCAGAGCAAAGGAGTTTCCTTTTGTTCCTCCCAAGTTTGTAGATCAATTGTAAATGTTTAAAAACTCCATTGAATAGTCATTGGCACATAATAATGTATTATGTAGTACACAAGTATCTTGGGGGATTGGTGGCCACAAATATAAGTATGAGCCTCGTTAAGTATTATTATAATGGTATGTTAAATTGAAGTACTGGATCAGGTATGTACAGAATACAGTAAATTCCGTGGCTAAAATATTCAATTTAGGATATTCCTACTATTCACTATATAAATTCATTCCAACATACCCCACACATCAGGTTTCGTCAACATTGTATGCAACTTCTGGAGAACTATACTAGGCCCAAGGTGCATTATAAATGCATTGTCCACCAGCAATTATGAGATCTTAATCTTGATATTTCTACACTCCCAAGGTGGTGTTTTTTTAGATCCAAATTTTAATGCATCTGCATCTAAATGTACATGTTAACTATTGAACGCTCTTTATCTTGCTGTTATGTGTATCAGTGTTCTTGGTGGACTACTAGAAAATTGAAATTATTAAATAAAGGATTTCACTTTTGAGTTATTAACGATACACTTGACTTGCCTAACGCTTTTGAGAATTATTATAAGTAGGAAAGGAGTGGGTAAGTTGAGCCACCCCCTTTTTATTAGCTACATACTTGAATTATGCTAACATATATTGACATTAAGTGTAATGACTATCTTTTTGTCCTACATATGGATTTTGCTTTTGTATTCATTACAATGTAACATTCAAAAATAAGAAATTTGATGATCAGAGTGAAATTCTATTTTTTTCACGGTTTGTGCTCTCATCATTGATATTTCTGTTTCAGTCTAGGGTGTTAGAAAGTAAAAGTATGCAGCTATATTAATGTTTAAAATAAACTATATACTTTGCTTCCGTTTTATGCAACTTTCCTCTTTACTTGAAAAGTTATCAGTGGGGTTAAGAGCCATTTGCAAACGGGTTAGTTGAGCCGTACATTTTAACTGCGATCGTATGGCATTATTGGTTCATGTAACAGAAATAGTGAGCTAGGCTTGTTTGGCTATGAAACAATCTCAGAGGCATTCTGTTTATATTTGTAAAATGGAGAATGACATTGTGAATCATGTTAATACACTTGCAAATCAATTTTATGGGCTTTCATTGGTAAATTGTCATGCATTAGTGTATGAGTTTACATTGATCAATTATTTCACAATGCTTGGACATTGGACAAGAGACAAGAAAGCCTTGGCCTACTCATGCTAGCATATGCACATAACTTTAGCTTAAGACAGCATATGGCTCAAAGATCAATTGAACCCTTGGCTGGGTTAGTTTTTACACCAGTTGATTTTTTATAATGTCCTTTTTCTCATGCCCATCCCCAGTCTCTAACATTTCTACGACATGCCAAGTGATGCCCCTTTATATATCTGGCTATTAACCAAAATGAATAAACCTCACCCTAAAATTTGGCTCAACTAACCCACTCTTCCCCTACAGGATTATAACTAGATACCTGGTTTTGCCAACTATACCAAACCTTTTTTTTCAGAAGGACTGTTATAGTTAAATGGGTCTTGTGTGATGAACTGAGATGTTCATGTGGATTCAGAACCTGATATTAAAATAAATCATGCCATGCAGTTATAATTCTTAGTGCTGGTGGTGAACGTGTAAGCGTTTTAAAACATGACTTAGGTGCAATGTCACACTGAAGACCTGAGAAAGGAACAAAGGGAAATCCAGTACCAAGAGAAGAACAAAGAGCACACTGTAAAGGAAATATAATTTATACAAGCAGAACGTTCAGCAGTTAAGCAATGCGCATGTACATAAAAAGCGTCGAATCAAGTTTTGATTTTTAAAATCCTCTTTAAAATCGCTGTGACGTCTGAGTGTGATTGAACATTTAAATTGATTTGTGTGTGATTTTAATGTTCAATCATATAATGATTCCTAAATGCGTTTTTTCCTTGTAAGATCCGGTTTTCTATCACCGCTCAGAAAGCAACGTGCATACACCGTTCTGATTGGGTAAAGCATAATGCAGACGAAAGCAGTGGCGTAGGAAAAAGGGGGCCACTTTTACACCAGCGATACTACAGTGTATCGAAGCACACTATTTTATTTTTATTAAAAACCAAGCGAAACCTACCATTTGCTCAGAATGGGGAAGCCTACAGCACTCCCCTAGCTGGCTGGGCGGGACCGCCGGGACGGGTACCCCTCTCCCGCACCCTCCCCATGATGACCATCAAAGTTTGCCCCCCACTTTTAAACTCCTTCCTACGCCACTGGAAGGGAGGGCTTTGGTCAGGAAAGCAACATAATATCGCGGCTACCGCTAACAATACATGCCGTTGCGTATCACTATGGAGAGGAACGTAACTAAAGAGCTAGTACACGCCCGCTTACGATCCAAACAAGCTACAACGAAGAGGTGTTCAATGGGTAAAAACAAGCTGCGTCTGTTTAGAATACACAGCAACAAATGTAACAACCTCGCAGCGAACTAAACAACGTGAAAACACGGCAACTTCAAGTAGCGATCAAGGCAGTGTTTCTATTTATCGTATAGTATTTCAAAATTACTATGGATAAAATAAAAAATAAAAATAAATACAAAAATAAAATAAAATAGAAACGCTCTGAATTTTGAGGGCAACGGCGTTCCATACTTTGTTACATGCAAATAAATAAATAAATAAATAAATATATATATATATATATATAATTATATATATATATATAAAACATTCATTTTAAGTTGAAATTAATTTATTAGTGGCCTATCAGGTATGGAACGCCGTTGCCCTCAAAATTCAGAGCGTTTCTATATTTTATTTTATTTTATTATTTTATTTTATTTTTATTTTACCATTGTAACTTTGAAATACTAGCCGATAAATAGAAACACTGACTACTTGTCGCTACTTGTTTTCTCAATAAACACGTTGTTTAGTTCGCTGCGAGGTTGTTACATTTGTTGCTCTGTGTTCTTAACAGACGCAGCTTGTTTTTACCCATTGAACACCTCTTTGTTGTAGCTTGTTTGGATCGTAAGCGGGCGTGTACTAGCTCTTTAGTTCCTCTCCATACGCATGTAAGCTTATTACCGTAGCCGCGATATCCCCGATTATGTCGCTTTCCTGTTTAATTCCAAAACCCTCCCTTCCAGCCGGCGGCAATTTTAAAAGTGTGTGTGTGTGGGGGGGGGGGTCGGGGGGGGGGGGGGGGAGGGGCAAACTTAGATGGTCATCATGGGGAGGGTGCGGGAGAGGGGTACCCGACCGTACCCCTCCCGCCCAGCCAGCTAGCGGAGTGCTGTAAGCTCCCCCATTCTGAGCAAAGGGTAGGTTTCGCTTAGTTTACAATAAAAATAAAACAGTATCCATCGCCCCCCCCCCCCCCCCCCCCCCCAACCCCCTTTTAAAAGTGGGGGGAAAGTTGCCCCCCCCCCCCTCCCCCAACTGATAGACCATATTGTAGGCCTATATGAAATCAACACGTATGTTACTCTGATTGTACACAATACGAACAAAGGCTTACATGCATGTACATGCGCATTGCTTAACTACTGAACGTTCTGCTTCTATAAATTATATCTTCTATTAAGTGTGCTCTTTTTTCTTCTCTTGGTATTGGTTTCCCTTTTGTTCCTTTCTCAGCTCTTCAGTGTGATATTGCACCTTAAAACGCTTACACGTTCACGACCAGCACTGAAAATTATAACTGGCATGATTTATTTCAATATCAGGTTCTCATACTTCTGAATCCACCTGAAAATCTCAGTTCATCACACAAGACCCATTTAACTATAACAGTCCTTCCGAAGAAAAAGGTTTGGTATAGTTGGCAAAATCAGATATCTAGTTATAATCCTGTAGGGGAGGAGTGGATTAGTTGAGCCAAATTTAAGGGTTAGGTTTATACTGCTCTGGTGTTAATAGTCTGGTATAAAGGGGCATCACTTGGGTACATGTCGTAGGAATGTTAGAGACTGGGGATGGGCATGAGAAAAAAAAAAGCATTATAAAAATCAACTGGTATTAAATGGCACAACTAACCCAGCCAAGTGGGACTTGAGCCATATGCTGTCTTAATGTGCATATGCTAGCATGAGTATCCAAGGCCTTCCTGTCTAGATCTCTTGTCCAATGTCCAAACATTGTGAAATAATTGATCAAAGTAAATTCATACACTAATGCATGACACTTTACCAATGAGAACCCATAAAATTGATTGCAAATGTTTTAACGTGATTCACAAAGTCATTCTCCATTTTGGAAATATAAACAGAATTGCCTCTGTGATTATTGCATAGCCAAACAAGCCTAGCTCACTATTTCTGTTACAAGAATCAATAATACCACTTTATCACAGTTAAAGCGTATGGCCCCTTGGAAATGGCTGTTAACTCCACAACTAACGTTTGAAGTAAAGAGGAAAGTTGCATAAAATGGAAGCAAAGTACATGTATATAGTTTATTTTAAACATTAATATATCTGCATACTTTTACTTTCTAACACCCAAGACTGAAACAGAAATGTCATTGATGAGAGCACAATCTGTAAAAGAATTTCTCTCTGATCATCGTATTTTTGAATGCTGTATTGTGGGTGGGTTTGTGTCCCACTTGCTGTGGAGATATATTGTAACTGGGGCCAAGAAGCTCACACCACCTTCTCTCGCCTCGCATCCTGCATTGCCACCACTTCTTCCTGCCACCATAGTCAAGTTTTGGCTGAAATATATGGCAGGCTAAACTTAACCCTCATCTGGGCCATTCTGGGTAGATGTCTACCCACCGAAGGCAAATTAGTATTTTATGTGAACATTAATGTCTCTGTATCCAATACACCATCACATGGGAAGACCATTCGTCACCAGTAGATATTTAAATTGTCTCTCATGGTTTTAATGACTACAAAAACAAAATCCTTATGTAGGACAAAAGCTAGCCATGGCACACAATGTCAGTATATGTTGGCATAATTCAAGTATGTTTCTTCTTAGAGCTAAAAAAGGGGGTGGCTCAACTAACCTAGTGGCTCAACTAACCCACTCCTCCCCTACTTATAATAATTCTCAAAAGGGTTAGGAGAGTCAAGTGTATAATTAATAACTCAAAAGTGAAATGAATCTAAGTACCCTCATTTAATATTTTCAATTCTCTAGTAGTCCACCAAGAACACTGATTTCTATGCTTATATACGTATAACAACAAGATAAAGAGGTTCCAATAGATCACATGTATGTTTAGATGCATATGCATTAAAATTTGGATCTAAAAAGGAGTATAGAAATATCAAGATTAAGAGCTGGTGGACACGATTATCTGCAATGAAAGTTGACACTGCTTATAATGCACCTTGGGTCTAGTATAGTTCACCAGAAGTTGTGTAAATGTAGATGAAACCTAATGGTTAGGCGAGTCAAGTGCTTGGTGAAATTGAGTATTAGGAATATCCTAAATTGAATATTTCAGCCATAGAATATACTGTATTCTGTGTACTGATACCAGTACTTTTCAATTTGGTAAATATACCATTATGATAATATTTAATGAAGCTCATAATTATATTTGTGGCCACCAATCCCATAATATACTTATGTACCACATAGTACATGCATGAATTATTATGTGCCACTGACTTTTTAAATGAATTAATTTCCCTGATTTTATAATTGCTGTACAATCAATGCCATTAATGTCCTTTCACCTTTAACCCTGTGGGCTGCATGCAGTTGGAAGATTAATAATCAATGCGAAACCAAATGTTTGGGAGGAACAAAAGCAAACTGCTTTTGCACTGATGCAATCATATCAGCAAGCCTATCCAGACTGTAGTTTACAACGATTACCCCTATACAGAGTAGGACTGAAGGGACAAGTATAATCAAATATACTGCAACCTATTTATTAAGGGATACAGTTTTTAAAAGGGGGATAGATCAACATCTTTCATATGAGACTTGCAGGTTACAATATTTGGCACATATGACATGCTCATGCAAGGTATTTCTAACAGGTACAACTGGACAAGTAAAAATGTGTAGCTGAAAATCATGGTGAGGAATAAATATAGTCTGTGTCTTGCATGCATGAGTTCCAACGAGTCAAATGTACTTTTAGCACTGATCATAAACAGTTCACCTGCATCAATATCCAACAGCTTTCACACAATCACATTACAAGGTTTTGTATTGCTCTACACATTGTAACACAGGATTACTACAAAAATGATATAGTACACACAGTAACTGGAATAGGTCATCTCTAAAATAAATGCTGTTCTTCTGCAGTGTTTTCCGGTGTTGCAGTAAAATAACCAGGACATTAGACAATAAGTCCCAACTTAAAAGCTTTAGTTGGTACACATGCATGAAGAATGTATTGGGTAAGGAAGTGTTTACATGGCTGGCTTAGTGATTAATATGGTACACCCACACTACACTGCACATACATACACTACACATATACACCCACACTACCCATATCTATACCCACACTACACATACCTACACCCATACCACACTACACTACACATATCTACACCGACTCTACACTACACATACCTACACCCACTTTACACTACACATACCTATGCCCACACTACACTACACATACCTACACCCACATTACACTACACCTACCTATGCCCACACTACACTACACATACCTACACCAACACTACACTACACCTACCTATGCCCACACTACACTACACATACCTATGCCCACACTACACTACACATACCTACACCAACACTACACTACACATATATATGCCCACACTACACTACACTACACTACACTACACTACACTACACTACACTACACTACACTACACTACACTACACTACACTACACTACACTACACTACACTACACTACACTACACTACACTACACTACACTACACTACACTACACTACACTACACTACACTACACTACACTACACTACACTACACTACACTACACTACACTACACTACACTACACTACACTACACTACACTACACTACACTACACTACACTACACTACACTACACTACACTACACTACACTACACTACACTACACTACACTACTGCACTACACTACACTACACTACACTACACTACACTACACTACACTACACTACACTACACTACACTACACTACACTACACTACACTACACTACACTACACTACACTACACTACACTACACTACACTACACTACATTCACACTTCTCTTCACATGTATTGTACGTGATCAATTTAAGTATGCATACACTTCTAGATGTATTGAATCCTCCTTATTTACTTACATTAATTAAATTGAACTGCATGTAAATTCCCACAACATGCAATGCACCAACACCCACACAACCTACACACACTACACACCTAACTCTTGCACAACACACTTGTGTAATATAGTGTGGGTGCAAGTGTATAGCTATGTACATGTATGTGTACATAGTGTGGCTGTAGTGTATGTGTACATGTGTGTAGTGGGAGTATAAGTATATGTGCCGTAGTGTGGTGTGGTTTTAGGTAAGTGTTTTAAGTGTGGGTGTACATATTTGTAGAGTACTGAGTTTTAATCACTAACTGCATTTAGACATGCAATGTGAGTATCAAACATATTTTCTAATGTCCTGGTGTACACTGTGGTAGGTATCTATATACTAATATGAAGGATTATATACTGTGTTTTACTAGAAGGCCGGAAAACACTGCAGAAAATTAGCATTAGTAGATGGCCTTTCTGGGACTGTCAAATCTACACTGTATACTAAACCATTTTGAAGTAATCCTTATTGGTTAATGCCATATTCTGTATAAGGTAATCATTGTTATTAACAACAGTCTTGCTGGCATCAATGCATCAGCGCAAAGGAGTTCCATTTTGTCCCTCCCAAGTTTGTAGATCAATTGTAAGTGTTTAAAAAATCCATTGAATAGTCATTGGAACATAATAACATAATAAGTACCTTGAGGGATTGGTGGCCACAAATATAAGTATGAGCCTTGTTAAGTATTATTACAATAGTATATTAAAAGATAACTTACCAAATTGAAAAGTACTGGATCATGGCTAAAATATTAATGTCTACTATTCAGTATATAATTACACTTAACCAAGTCCTAAATATCAGGTTTCGTCAACATTGTATGCAACTTCTGGTGAACTAACTATATTAGACCAAGGGTGCATTATAATGCAATATGAACACAGTGCCATCTTTCATTGCAGATAATCTTGTCCACCAGCTCTTAATCTTGATATTTTTACACTCCCAAGATGGTGTTTTTCAGATCCAAATATTAATGCATCTGCATCTAAATGTACATGTGAACTATTGAAAGCTTTTAATGTTTTTGTATGCATAGAAAGCAGTGTTCTTGGTGGACTACTAGAGAATTGAAAATATTAAACAAGGAGACTTAGATTCATTTTTGAGTTATTAATAATACATTATGCACATGACTCTCCTAACCCTTTTGAGAATTATTATAAGTAGGGGAGGATGGTTAGTTGAGCCACTAGGTTAGTTGAGCCACTCCTTTTTTTTAGCTCTATGAAGAAACATACTTGACATATATTGACATTAAGTGCAATGACTAGCTTTTTGTTCTATATAAGGATTTTGTTTTGGTATTCATTACAATGCAATATTCAAAAATACAAAATTTAATGATCACAGCGAGGATCAGAGTGAAATTCTATTTTTTTTTTAAGATTGTGCTCTCATCAAATGATATTTCTGTTTCAGTCTTGGGTGTTAGAAAGTATGCAGATATATTAATTTTAAAAATAAACTATATACATGTACTTGCTTCCATTTTATGCAACTTTCCTCTTTACTTCAAAAGTTAGTTGTGGGTTTAACAGCCATTTTCAAAGGGCCATACTCTTTAACTGTGATCAAGTGGTATTATTGATTCTTGTAACAGAAATAGTGAGCTAGGCTTGTTTGGCTATGCAACAATCACAGAGGCAATTCTGTTTATATTTCCAAAATGGAGAATGACTTTGTGAATCACGTTAAAACATTTGCAATCAATTTTATGGGCTCTCATTGGTATAGTGTCGTGCATTAGTGTATGAATTTACTTTGATCAATTATTTCACAATGTTTGGACATTGGACAAGAGATCTAGACAGGAAGGCCTTGGATACTCATGCTAGCATATGCACATTAAGACAGCATATGGCTCAAGTCCCACTTGGCTGGGTTAGTTGTGCCATTTAACACCAGTTGATTTTTTATAATGTTTTTTCCCCATGCCCATCCCCAGTCTCTAACATTCCTATGACATGTACCCAAGTGATGCCAGACTATTAACACCAGAGCAGTATAAACCTAACCCTAAAATTTGGCTCAACTAATCCACTCCTACCCTACAGGATTATAACTAGATATCTGGTTTTGCCAACTATACCAAACCTTTCTCATCGGAAGGACTGTTATAGTTAAATGGGTCTTGTGTGATGAACTGAGATGTTCAGGTGGATTCAGAAGTATGAGAACCTGATATTGAAATAAATCATGCCAGTTATAATTTTCAGTGCTGGTCGTGAACGTGTAAGCGTTTTATGGTGCAATGTCACACTGAAGAGCTGAGAAAGGAACAAAAGGAAAATCCAATACCAAGAGAAGAAAAAAGAGCACACTTTATAGGAAATATAATTTATAGAAGCAGAACGTTCAGTAGTTAAGCAATGCGCATGTACATGTAAGCCTTTGTTCGTATTGTGTACAGTCAGAGTAACATACGTGTTGATTTCATATAGGCCTACAATATGGTCTGGTTTTACTATCAGTTAGGGGGGGGGGGGGGGGGGGGGGGCAACTTTCCCCCCACTTTTAAAAAGGGGGGGGGGGGGGGGGGGGGGGGGGGGGGCAATGAATACTGTTTTATTTTTATTGTAAACTAAGCGAAACCTACCTTTTGCTCAGAATGGGGGAGCTTACAGCACTCCGCTAGCTGGCTGGGCGGGAGGGGTACGGTCGGGTACCCCTCTCCCGCACCCTCCCATCTAAGTTTGCCCCTCCCCCCCCCACAAACACACACACTTTTAAAATTGCCGCCGGCTGGAAGGGTGGGTTTAAACAGGAAAGCGACATAATCGGGGATATCGCGGCTACGGTAATAAGCTTACATGCGTATGGAGAGGAACTAAAGAACTAGTACACGCCCGCTTACGATCCAAACAAGCTACAACAAAGAGGTGTTCAATGGGTAAAAACAAGCTGCGTCTGTTAAGAACACAGAGCAACAAATGTAACAACCTCGCAGCGAACTAAACAACGTGTTTATTAAGAAAACAAGTAGCGATCAAGTCAGTGTTTCTATTTATCGGCTAGTATTTCAAAATTACAATGGATAAAATAAAAAATAAAATAAAATAATAAAATAAAATAAAATATAGAAACGCTCTGAATTTTGAGGGCAACGGCGTTCCATAATCAGGACCCACAGTAGTGGGTCCTATGTAGGATTGGCTTCGGATTGGCTTTCGTGGGCGTGGTTTTCGATCGAGCGTTTTAAAACGGTAACGAAGCGTTGCCTTTACTCGCCAGCTCGCATATAATCCATCACAAACATGACAGATATGCACATATAACGTGAGCTTCGCTAAACAGTGCCATTTACGTGGAGTGACAAATCGGTACCAAAATTCCGCCATTTAATTTTTGTTCATCTCCTCCGTCGTCTTCCGTTCATCTCGTATAATCCATCACAAACATGACAGATATGCACATATAACGTGAGCTTCGCTAAACAGTGCCGTTTACGTGGAGTGACAAGTCGGTACCAAATTCCACCATTTAATTTTTGTTCTCCGACGACGACGACGACTTCCGTTCATCACGTATAACTCGCGACAGGAACGTCGTAAGAAGACGAGATTAGCTTCAAAAAGTAGCATTTTATTTCCAAACGTGCCCTTTCATACAAATAAGACCTACAGTTGTTAGCTGGTGCCGTGAAATAACCCAAGCAGGTGCAATTCATTATCGGTGAAAATGCAATATGATGTCACACGCGCGTCTTAGTATACCGTTGCCAGGAAGTTACGTACGCAGCTGCAGACACGTTTACAACAGGCGGTTCTAATTCAGCAAAGGTGACCAAGCTAAAGAAAACGGCTCGTTAATTAACAAGGAGAACTCTGAATTTAAGATATCCGAAGAACATAAATAATCTATGATCGAGGCCTATATACTCAGATTTAATATCCGATACTAATAAGAGGAATCTAAGCGTCCTATGCATGCAATGAATACATTAAGCCATATATTATATTGACTGAACACTCCTGGCAGAGAAAAAAGAAATTAATTAATTTAATTAATTAATGCAACATCCTACAACGTGTGCTAAATATAGGACTATTTTGTTTTCCCTTATTATTAGACCCTTGCCTTGTTTACTTCCTTTCTACACCACTATTGCCTTCAAATCCTATATACCACCAACTTTCTCATAGAGAATGTTTTTTTTTGTTTACTTGTAAGGTTCTGTAGCGTTGAAATAAATACGACAGTATCGCCATTCTGTAGTTCGCTGTCGAGTTGTCCAAGTAGTTCCCAGTCAATATTGTTCACCAAAACCAGAATTCCGGGACACACGGTTTCTCCGAACGTAAAGAGTTCGGGTCGTTCTTTCAGTAGGTTCCCGCCTATCCACGCTATGAGGTGCCGAAGGGTCCAGGGAAGAGGCCTTTGGGGTAGCTCATTGTGTCAACCATGTGGCATAACCATTTGACTCTGTCGAACAACTGCTCCGCATCTAGTATCACGTCAGTGACGCGTAGCGGTGATGTAATCCATCCGCAGCTGCGTCCGTTGGGTCTGAGGCCGAGACTACTCCGCACCAACACTTAACTCCAATTGAACAGTAAGCAACACTTCTTCCGTAATTTTGTGCAATAGTTAATTAACAACAAACGTAATCATTTCGCTACATCTAGCTAGCTTTGGCAAGTTTACTTGTTTATTGTATTCACTTATTCGATGACACGAAAGAATCATATTCCACAACAGCTGAGAACATCACAGAATCCACACAACTATTGAAGTGCATGTTACTCTTCTAGCCATTGTTACAACACATAAAACAAATAATGCACAGAACATCAAGAACCACACCCATGCACACAACACAGTGAACAGCACTCTAGAGGCCTGGGCAGTCTGCTGTACCTTTGCCTACCATTTGCATGTTTTCTTTGGACCATGAAGCACGTGATGATGACCAAGATTGCCACAACCAGCACCAGGACTGAGGCTGAGCTGAGCACAAGGGTGAGAGTAGAGGTCTCTGATCCAAGGCGGAGGTGGGAGGGTGACAGTGTGGGGGTAGTGGATGAGGGCAAAGGTGTAGTGCTGTGGTGATGAGAAGTAGGAGAGAGAAAATGTACAGTATGGCATGTTGTGGTAGGGAGCTGAAATGTTAAAACAACATGTTGACATCTCACTACTGACTACAACGCTTTCACATCTTAGAGGCAGTGCTGGATTAACTGATTAATGGGCCTGGCACAGGGTAAATCTTGTGTGTGTGGGGGCAGTGCTGTCGCTATCAGCCAGTGGGTGGAGGGACCCTCCCACAACTCCGGGGTGCTGAGCGCATGCTGCTTTATTGTTGTATTTATTAACTAACTAAATTCATTGCTTAAGGCTTGTACATATGTGGATTAATAATGGGCCCCTGTCATCGGTGGGCCCTGGCGATTTTGCGCCACTTGTGCCCTCGCAGTTAATCTGCCAGTGCTTAGAGGTGTGCTCACTACAACATGTTCACATCTTAGAGGTGTGCTCACTACAACATGTTCACATCTTAGAGGTGTGCTCACTACAACATGTTCACATCTTAGAGGTGTGCTCACTACAACATGTTCCAACATGTTCACATCTTAGAGGTGTGCTCACTACAACATGTTCACATCTTAGAGGTGTGCTCACTACAACATGTTCACATCTTAGAGGTGTGCTCACTACAACATGTTCACATCTTAGAGGTGTGCTCACTATAACATGTTCACATCTTAAAGGTGTGCACGTGCTCACTACAACATCACACTTAGCATAGTTGAATCTTCCAATCTGATTACATGCGTTGTCACAGTCACTCCTCCCCCTTCCATCTTCCCTCCACACTGCTCATGCTCCCTCCCTCACTCACTTCCTCCGTGTTCTTCTGATCTCCCTTTTCCGGTCTCTACCCCTCACTCCCCATCACCCCCTCCCCATTACTGCCATCCTCATCACTCCCTACCATCACTCTCCTTCCTATGCTTCCCTCTCACACATCTCCCTCCCCATCACCCCCTCCTATTTACTCCCTCCTCAACACTCTTTCCCCTCACTCCCTCTACTTCTGTTCCTACCCAATAAATGGTCCCTACAACTGCCTACATATGTACATGTTACTGTACAAGTGCATACAACCAACCTTTACATCAATACATATGTATGCCTCTATGTAAATACAAAGATTATATGTTGTCACGGAAACACATCTGTGGCAGTTCTAGGCTCAGCCTTCCAATGTCAGCACCGTCCAATGACCTCAGCATGTCCACCAGGAGGGAAGCTTGCAGACATCAGACACCAACAAGGTTGACAGGTGGGGGAGGACATTCGCCAAGGGAACGACCCTCCTGACCTTTGGGGGGTACAAGAGAGCACTTTAATCAACATTCATGATGTAAGCACTGGCCCAATGGGCATGCCAGTTTGATTTTAAAAACATGGCTGACCCCACTGATGTCCAGAGTGTCCGTGAGGAGGGAGGCCGGCTGTGGGGGAGGAGGGGCCAGAGGCATGGCTTTCTCCATGAGCAACAAAGCGCTTCTGGAACGAACTGGCTGTCTCAGGAGAGCAGCTGTTGCAAATGAGGGCAGAGTAGTGGTGAGATTAACTTCCCCATACCTCTTAGTCCCCTTACCAACTCCTTTTACCATTTTTCCGTACACTCCTCACTTACCATCTCCCCCTAACCTCCTCACTTACCATCTCCCCCTAACCTCCTCACTTACCATCTCCCCCTAACCTCCTCACTTACCATCTCCCCCTAACCTCCTCACTTACCATCTCCCCCTAACCTCCTCACTTACCATCTCCCCTAACCTCCTCACTTACCATCTCCCCCTAACCTCCTCACTTACCATCTCCCCCTAACCTCCTCACTTACCATCTCCCCTAACCTCCTCATTTATCACTTACCATCTCCACTTATCACTTACCATCTCACCCTACTACCATCTCCCTTACCCTTCACATCCCCCCCCCCTCCCTGAATAATGAATACATGTAGTGATACACTGAAAGGATCTACTGCACACGATTCATAACCCTATAGGGTCCAGCGATTCTAAATCACGTGCATCAATGGTTTCAGTGTCTAGCTAATTTAGGCCACAATGAATAAACCTAGGACACTTGGAGTACTTTTAAAATTATGAGTGACCTGCTATTGTGCGATTGCTGCTAGATTTCATAGCTCTAAAACATAAGTACATGCAGTGTAGTGCAGTAGCATTTTTATTGCTTTAGTAGTGCTAAATACAATCAACTAAAGGATTATTGAACAATTAAACCTTATTGCATGTGAAGTCGAACTCTAATTCACCACATCGCAACCTTGTCCATCGTTATGCTCCAGGTGTACTGACTCCATTACCTCAACAGAGGAAATGCAGCCTTGGTCATCCAGGACTACCACCTTGAGTGGTGTGGGGAGGAGAGAGAGTGAGGGAGGGGAAGTGTAGGAGGAAGGTGAGGAGATGGTGTAGGTAAGGGAGGGTGGAGAGAAGGGATGAAACTGACACCTTATCTATGAAAGTAATTGACAATGTTGCCATGGGGATATCAGTTGCTGGTTAAGATGTACATGTAAGGACAAGCCATGTACACATTTACAGCAAATACATACAGATGCATATGTAATACCCTGGTCTCTCTAGTTCAACTCGAACTTAATGACTCACACCATACATGCAACGATACACACAATCACTGTTTATATAGTCATTTGCAGTTGTGTTCTGGATGATCCGTCCAATAATATTGTCTCGCTATTATTACGAAGCGGTCCGGAACACGGATCATTCTTTCCAACCGGCTGTGCAGCGTAGTTGACCCGCCAAATGCATATATATTAGAACATAATTTATTGACATCACCGACAGTCCCCAGACTAGCTTTACGTGACATTACACATAGATAAACATCGAACAGAACTGGCAAAATAAATAAAGAAAAGCAAAGATCTATTAGCACAGAGGTACTTGACATCCCTTTGACGCGTTCTTCAGCTGCCCTCCATACTGCTTGGAAGACTGGCTGCTCAGCTGGATATGGGCATCTGCATTCACCCCCCTGCTCCACTGCCCCAAGGCATCAATGGAGAACAGTCTCACCCCTGATGTCTTGAACGCTAGGGCAGAAGCCTCCTCCCCAGGCTCAGATGGGTAGAAAACAGCTGAGATGTGTCCCTCTATTGTCCATTGTACAGAAAGCCTACATAAAGGGGGGAGGGGGAGGGGGAGAGGAGGGAGGGGGAGAGGAGGGAGGGGGAGAGGAGGGAGGGGGAGAGGAGGGAGGGGGAGAGGAGGGAGGGGGAGAGGAGGGAGGGGGAGAGGAGGGAGGGGGAGAGGAGGGAGGGGGAGAGGAGGGAGGGGGAGAGGAGGGAGGGGGAGAGGAGGGAGGGGAGAGGAGGAGGATCAAGGAGGTCTGGGGACAGCCACAACAGGTGCCTCACCATCACGACAAATCTCCCAGAGAGGTGGTGTCTCTAAAGGCCGGCAATGCAACTCAAATGAATATGGACAAATGTTCCGCAAACCATCAGTAAACTAAACAATTATGGAACTTTTACCCATATTCATTCGAGTTGCATGTGACAAGTCGGCACGAAGTCGCCCCATGTATGCCGACCTTAAAGCACCTGAAATGTCAAGGCAAAATTTATGAAGCAAACTATAACATATGATGCAGACATACATGTAAAAGGTTCCTTTACACATGACTGCCACATGACACCAACATGACTGCCACACAACACCCACATGACTGTCACATGACACCAACATGACTGCCACACAACACCCACATGACTGTCACATGACACCCATCAGCTCCATGTACCAACAAATTATCATTTATCACACACGTCTGCATTGTACATGTACAATAAAAAGTACATGGGGCTTTTATTTATGGCACATAAATACCCACAAAGAACTGATGACAGACCAAATCAATAACACTGCTTCCCACCTACACACGCATGCACACACACATGCACAGGCACACACATCACACACGCACACACACACACACATGGTCTACATGTACATAGCACACCGTATACATGATACCTGTTGTTGAATTCCAAGTTATTGCCGCGTCTTAGAAAAATACTGGTAGCTTTCATTTTCTTGGATTAGCTGCAGTGATATGTCATAAGAACATGGTCCTTGAAGGCTAGGGCATTAGTAGGAACAGGTACTGGTTGAAGCTGTGAGTACCATGGTATTAATTAAACATTGTTACACATGTACCCTTTGATGGAGTACAATGACACAGAAACCCCTACATGTACATACCACGTCAGTTGAGACTCACACCTATACACAGACATACAAACATTCCAGTACACTCTGAAGACAACAAATTCAAAAGCAACTCCTCACCTGATGTCCATCTCTCCACAATCCATTAGACATAATTACAAAAGGTCCAGCAGAGGAAGGGGAGGAGTAGCCTCGATCCCAGACCCATTCTCAGCAGTGAATGGCTTTTCATGACCAAACAATTGCTCAGACATCATGCACGGCGAATTATAATTTGTGTTTAACGTCAAAGACTGTTTTGCTTGACCCACTCACTATTTAAAGCCAATCAGTAAGAGCTTAGGGGAAAAAAATCCTCTGTTTCAGTTGCTTATCAAAGTTTTAAACTAAACAAAATCCCATGACTCTACAGCTAATATATATTGGAGAACAACTAACCTAATTCCAGTCGTGGTGGTCACAAAACCCTCTTCACATAGCAGTAATGCAATCCAATCTGCAGCTGAGGGAATCAGGGCCTGGGTACTGAAACTAGGGGAGGAGTGGATAGGGTTGGTGTGGGTTAGGGATAAATTCCCTCCCACGTTCGAATTTTCGTGGACAATTTTTATTTTCACCATATATGGAAACTCAGCCAGATTTTTAAAGATAAGTTTGCAATAAACAATTGTATATGATTAAAGTGTAACAGTATCAATTTTTATTGAGTAAAACTGCAGACTCAAATATAATCCTGATTATTGCTTTTTGTCTAAAAGTTTATTTATGTAGGCTCTGTTTGTCTTTCCCACTATATGTACAAGGATAACTAAATAGTGTAGTACTATAACTCCAAATACAAATGTTTTCGCAGTCAATGTGAAAAATAGAGGTTATGTGCAAATGTGTAGACCATGCAGGCCCAGATATGTCCCGCATTAGGCTTGTAACAATACATTTGCCTGATTCTCCATCTCACACACACACCTGCCCAGTATTAGGCCTTTGTGCATTGTGTGACAGGGAGCAGTCATGTTGCATGTATATCTAGATATACAGGGTACAGCGTCGGAACGGTAAAAAATTCGGTACGGCTGGGGGAAGGGGCAATCACTCCCATCGTCCCGGGGAGGGTGCGGGAGGGGCACCCCTCCGGACCAGCAAGGGGGTGTGGGGGAGCGCTGTAAGCTCCCCCACCAGGGTCTGGAGCCCCTTAAGCCAACACTTTTTGTAGAAAAACTCACGCAAAATCTGCACTAATTATGTGAAAACATTTGAAATGTGAGAGACAACAAGTGTTCTGAATAGAAGCACAAGGGGTCAAAGCTAAACGGATGCTAATTAAGAATTTGAAACATACAGAGGCTCTATAAAGCTATTGATTTTGTGCAACCAATTCGTATTTGATTAGACTGAGTGAAATAAAGAGATTGACAGTTACATACATTAAATGCGTACAATTAATCAGTGGTAATAAATAATAACTTTCCTCTTCATTCTAATTAATCAGTTTCAAATCAACTTTCAAATCCTTCATTTTTTATTGTTATTCTATAATTAGTCACTGAACATCATCACATAATGGTATATAGGTGAATAAGAAAGAAATAGCGTCAAAGAGCATAACTCTAGATCTATTTGCGTGACCCGATACAAAGTCACTATTTAACACCGGTGCGGTGCCATGAGAATTTGATACTTTTTTGGCCTATTTTGTCGAACTCATGGTTTGGAAAATTAGTCGGAACGGGTACCATTGCCACAAAACTCGGTGTACTAAGTAGTTAAACTCTTTAGACGATGTTTGGAGCTACTGCGAGCCTTGCAACTACTTCCGCTGAGGACCTACGTGTTTAAAGTTGAGAGGATAAGGCCGTTACCAGAAATGAGACACTTTTTTCTGACAAGGTTTCTGAGTTTAAAAATAGTATATAAATGATCGGAAAGCTAGTGTTCGAAAAAATTCTGGCAGTCATCTATCATGCTAGAGTCGAAACAGACATTAGAACTTCTTTGGATCTTGACTCCGGACCCAAATATTGGTCACGCACAGGCCCAAACGCCACATGTAAGTGTAATTTGATGTCACGCAGGTATCAGTTACACACTTACGTCACTACAATGTATGTAGTCGCTATTTATGTAATACATTGCTATAAATATACAGCACGTGAGCCTAATATTCTCCCATTGTTCGTTCCAGTCTGGTTATTAATAGATCATCTCGTACCCAGACAAAAATCGTCTATAATTATTTATCTACACATGTACGCAAGTCCTCGAACAAGGTAAACAACTGTAAGTGCGTTTTGTACAAGAACGAAGCTATCTGCTCCATTGTGGCCTCCTAATCGTTCCAAATGACACTAACACCGCTTCCATGAGAATCGAATGTATTTTGTGTCGAACCGACCTTTTGGAAAATTAGTCGGAAAAGTTCTGTATGCTTTAGAAAGCATATTTTCTGATAGGCCAACTCTCGATGAGCCATTTGGTATAAATTTTAGCTTTGTGACATATAAAACAACATACTTGTATCGGGTGAAACTTACACACTTTCCCGTTTTTTGATGTTCGAAAGCTGATCGATACACTTTTTTCCTATCGCTTTTCAACAAAATCTGATGGTATTTTTAGATTCGTCTAGATACCAAATAGAGGCCTAGTGAATAGCATGTTCATAGCTAGCATATTTTCACGTGCAAACTGCTCTGTTTGGTATATAAACTCGGACCCAGACTTAAACTTATTATTTTACGCATGCGCAAGTTTTTGCAAAATAAAACCTCAGAAGCCAGTGTGCAACAAGTGCCATGCAGGAACAAACTGCATAAAGTGCTGCATGTGGCATCATGTACGCATGGTCAACCAAGCAAGGAAATAGCTTTGTCTAATTCTGAACCACCACCAGATCGGTAAAATCCTGAATGTGTAGCTCGGGCATAACCCAAATACTGCAGAATTTGAGGTTACGCCAGTGATGGAAGACAAGGATTCGATCGAGCATGCTCAGGCACACACTTTGAAGGTCAGAAGCACATGCACGGCTGTGGCTTGCTTTCATATGACTCCACATGGCCATAGCTTGCTGTCATATAGGGCGTGGCTTGCTGTCATACGACTGCACATGGCCGTGGCTTGCTGTCATATGACTGCACATGCCTGTGGCTTGCTGTCATATCACTACACATGGCCAAGCACATGGCCGTGGCTTGCTGTCCTGCCAGTAATATTCAGAGTCATACGACAGCAAGCCATATGTTTGTTTGGCTGGGCTACAGTTGCAGAAAACAATCAGATTGAGTAAACTTTCAATGCCAGGAGTGTGTATCAAAGCATTTGCAGGCAGGAAATCTGCATTAAGCTAAAGCATCAAAGTGATTAAGGGAGCTCTGGAAGGCAAAAGAAGGCAAGGATAAGCTTTTGGATATGGAAAACGATCTTTCCAAGTGGGACTGGAGGTATACCTCAGGCTCTGCAGCCACATCACATCAAAAAGATGGGAAATAAGCCAGGGCGAGTAACAGAGCACATGCAAGCAGCTTCTGTTGTATGTTCTGATGTGTACTATGAACGCTACTATGTAGACTAATATATCAGCCAAAGATCGACACATTATGCAGCACACCAGCAGAAAAATACATCGGTCTGGGGACGCGGCCACAAACATCGACATAATAAGAAGTGCTGGTTTCAACACTAGCATAGAGTTAGACGGTCTAAATGTGTACAAAACCGACGCATCTTACAAGGGTAAGCATATTTGGACCGTTTTCTTTGTTAGAAAAGGCTTCAGACAAAAAGTGTACTTTTTATCTGTGAAGCTTCCAACCGTTTGACTAAAAACTAATGCAGGTTACGACGAGAAGTACACACGACGCTAGAAATAGCGCAAACCCTCATGCAGAGAGTTGCACTGCTATGTTCTTATGCATTTGTGAAAACGTAGTCCGACTAGTTTTCTAAAACTTGAGTTCGACAAAATAGCCCAAAAAAACATTTGCTTCTCACGGATCCGGTGTTAAAAGTGTATTAATAATGGCTCTTGATTGCCTAGGAAAAAAGTGTCCTTCGCAATGTTTCGTGACCTAAAAAACTAAAACCGCGTCACTTTGAAAGCATACAGAGAAGTGTCCACGATAGATATAAGGCAGACAACAACACCAAATGTCTAGGCGATATTTAACCTATCTATACATATGCTTTTCCAGACAATTGGTGGCGTTCCGACTAATTTTTAGAAAGTCTGTTCGACAGAAAAGGTTCTCACGGAACCGATGTTAAACTACAACATAAATGTCTAATGCGTTAGTTTCAACCCTATGCACATGGCATGAGATGATTTAGTATTGATTCATAGTGGTTTATCGTAGTGCAGCCAATTTCACGTTTTAAACCAGGCAGCTTGAAGTGGTCGCTTTTTCGGGTTTATTTGAATGGCCATGCATATGATTTGGCGCTATTATTCTCTGGTACTAGAGCTAGAACTCATTGATAAATGGCAATTAATAAAGCAATTAATGTAGAAACTTTCGCTTGCATGCATACTTACATAAATGTACTGCATGCACGTATCGTAAACGCGTACGTTATGATCAACTTCAATATTTAATTCCATTGGGGGTGCGGTTGGGTGCAGTGGGTGTGGTACTTAAAATTTGGTAGGGCCATGGCCGGACCTATAGGGCGCGATGCCCTTGTAGCACAGTTGCACACTCAGCAAAACACGAAAATTAAAGCTATCCAACATAACAATAGTGAGAAATGTTCTGAAACTTCTTGTAATACAACTACATGAGAATGTATTTATAGTAATTGGGAGTGCTAAAAACAAGGTAACAAGGTGTATGTAAATTTATCCTACAAGTTAACATGTACACTCCAATAACACTCCCAAAGTATTAAAATCAGCACAAGTTGTTAGATGTGACATGACTTAAGATGATAGTTCAAACTCTTCTTGTACAGGTAAGATTTGGTACATCCACTGTTGCTGCACCTCAACCTCTCACCAGAATGAACCCTGCAGTGGGCCTTCAATGCATGCGAGCTTGCAAATGACTTTTTACAGAAACATTTGTAAATCTTCTCACCAGTATGAGTGAGCATGTGTGCTTTCAGACTTGACTGTTGTGAAAATGCCTTTCCACATTGCTGACACTGATGTGGCCTCTCTCCAGTATGAGTGAGCATGTGTGTTTTCAGACTTGACTGTAGTGAAAATGCCTTTTCACATTGTTGACACTGATGTGGCCTCTCTCCAGTATGAGTGAGCATGTGTGTTTGCAGATGTGACTGTCGTGAAAATGCCTTTCCACATTGTTGACACTGATGTGGCCTCTCTCCAGTATGAGTGAGCATGTGTCTTTGCAGATGTGATTGTTGTGAAAATGCCTTTTCACATTGCTGACACTGATGAGGCCTCTCACCAGTATGAGTGAGCATGTGTGTTTTCAGACTTGACTGCCATGAAAATGCCTTTCCACATTGCTGACACTGATGTGGTCTCTCTCCAGTATGAATGAGCATGTGTCTTTGCAGACACAATTGTTGTGAAAATGCCTTTCCACATTGTTGACACTGATGTGGCCTCTCTCCAGTATGAGTGAGCATGTGTGTTTTCAGACTTGACTGTTTCCTATTATAGGGTTTACAATAATGTTTGAACACATGCCATTTTCCGATCAATTAATCCATTTGTCCGCACATAATTGATTAAGTTTACCCTCTGCAAAGCACGAGGGTGTGGCTATGTCAAACTACGTGAATGATGCTTTTTTTAAAAGAAGCAAGTGGGGCCAAATAATGCCAGCAACAGAAAGTCAAACCGCATATTGTACATGCACAATTGGTAATATTCATCGAATCACGTCTGAACAATTATACCATACGTCTGGTCAATTATGTTCATGTTCTGATGTTTTTTCAGAACACTTATTGCTCCTTTATTGTACATGGATTGAGTGAGCTTATATATGCACACTTGGATTTAAAAGGGGGAAACTTCAGAAACATACATTATAACACATGAAAGATATGCTAAATGTTATTTTGAATGTCTACAGTACTAGTTTTCAACCGATTTCATTGGGAAAAACTTAATGCAGTACTAAATTAAGTCCCATAAACTAATAAATCATTTATAAATTGAAGTGTTTAAATTAGGGAAAATTTTACTTGATATAAAACTCTATTAGTGCATGGACTGCCTTAAGTTAACTGCCACATTGCAATATACTTCCTCCGGCTGTAATGCCGGACCAGTAAACAAGTACCCATCTACCAATATATTTAGGTTCAAAACAAAACCTAGTGTACTTTGTATTGATTGGGGTTTAATTAATTGACTGTACGCTGTATTTTTTTACAGTATAAGATCATGTCATCATACTAACAGGATATAGCACACAAGGGTTCAGCTAACAGTCCAGGTGGATCTTGCCAGGATAGTCCCAGCGTTCTCCCTCACCAAGGCCAGGCTTAATACATGTCCTGCCTCACCCCGGCTTCACTGGATGCTGAGCCCACTGCCAACCTCCTGCTGGTACGGTTGAACGTTTCCTGGGCCTCCTCTCCCCAACCACCATATGTCTCTACAGCCAGGGGAATGCACTCCCACCCAAGTTCCGAACACTTTGGGCCATTCTTGGTCATATTGACCACTACACTTTCTGCTGCTTAGTAACCCACAGTTGTGCTCGCTCCCAGAATCAAGTTTGGGTTGAGCGGACTCACAACTGTAACATCACAGGCAGCAGGGGACACAATCCTAAAGGTATATTTTATGACCAGCGCAAAAGTTCCATACATTCAGCCCTGATCAAAAACAATGTAATGCCAGCGTCTTTATACCTTTGGAGTTAAGCAGGCACATGACATCAGAATCATCTAGACGTTTCTACACATACCATTAGATATCGTGCATGTTCTGTGCAGATTCATCCTTATTACCGAGCTGTTCATGACTGGGTGTGCGCACGTTATATTGGCAGCAAAGAATGGCTAATGCTCAAGTCAGCCTACCAAAACCATCCATGTCGAGCAACATCCACAAATGGTTTCTGCATTTCAATATATGTGGCAACGCCAACAAATGCGACGACGAGACTGCTAGAAGGTGAAGGGCTCACAGCATGGCTGAAACTCAGCACTGAAACGAAGACTTACGCCTAGACAAAAAATGAGCTAAGGGCAGCGATGACACCAACGAGCTTCACTACAATCGGAGATGTTTCGGCAGAGGGAAATGGTCCCTGGTGCAGCGCAATGGTGATTCAAAAGATACGTTAGGGGGTCATTCCAAAAACGTTTTTACCACCCTAGTGTCAAATCTGCATTATATTACCCATATTTAGTATCCACTTATAAATATACACTTTCACAATATAATTGTATACCCTATCACTCTTTGTTTACCAGATACACTGCCTTGAATAATTAATTTTTTCCCCTTTTTTGTTTGCTTTGAATGACTACTGCTTCCCCCTTACAATGAGCAGGCTCAGTTTTTGTGCACAAGAGGAAGGGCTTTATGGGAACACACCCTTGAGCATGCAAATGCACATTGTTTGTCATAAGGGGGAGTGGCAATACATTCATTTGTCATAAGGTTGTAACATAGCCAAAAATAAGAAAAAAACTAGGACACCATTCTTTGTTTGCTAGATAGCTGCCAACAGTTAACAGCTTTCTGTGAATTCAACTTTTTGGGATACTGATCACATGGTCTGGGATTTTGATTTTAAGTCAGGCTGCCATATTTAATCTCCCTTTTGCATTCACATCAATTGCATTCTTATGAAAACAAAACAACCACAAAGTCACAGAACAATCAAAACAAACACTTCACAGTTTACTCAACCTTGCTGTTAGTTTCTCACAGGCTTCCTGCATCTCTACTTTGTATGTACATATCTTCCTGTGGCAGTTGTTGCTGTAACACAAGTCAGGACATCTGACAGGTCTACATCCAGCATGTCCTCCTGCTCGGGGTACACAAAGGAGGGGGCTGGGATGCAGGGGTATAAAAATGTAACAGTTATGCAACATTCAGCCTCATGCTCAGCGACAAAACAGCAAAGCCAGCATTGTTCGTTGTACGCAACAATCACATAACCACCAATTGTTATGGCTAGTGATGGGCAAACGACTGCACTGCCTACATCAACCCGTTCTCTTCTTGACACCCTACTGGAAGAAAACGGCTTCACCTCAGAAGTAGGGAAGTTTTTGAGTGCTGCTGCTCTAATTCTTTGGTTTCAAGGTCATGCTATTTGCTTTCCACAAACTCAAAGTAATTGGTATAGATCTTGAGCTGACACAATGTGGTCCTTTGAAGGCATGTTGCAGGCTTGCTTTTGTTGTCCTCCCAGCACCATCTTCAGCACTTTTGCCATGGAAGGTGGCAAAAAAGTGCCACTCTGCAGGCACTCCAAAATCAGCTACCTTGCCTTCTTTTGGTCAAGAACATGATCAGTTTCTTTTGGAACAAGTAAACTGCAACAGTGTCATGTTGTGTGCTCTCTGAAATGATGATGTAACACAGGTGACACAGTTCTCCCTTCACCCTGTAATAGCAAACAAATGGGTGTATAGTTGCAGACCCGTTATTCCAATGGAAAGACTGTACAGCGTCTTGCACTACAAAGAAAAATTCTGCAATGATGACAATAACTGGTCCATTGGAATAACGGGTCTGCAACTATACACCCATTTGTGTGCTATTACAGGAAGAAAGGAGAACTGTGTCACCTTGACCAAAAGAAGGCAATACATTATGTAAACTTTACAAAAATTGCAAGAATTTCTTCAATCTGTGCAGTCATGAAGCTGATTTTGGAGTGCCTGCAGAGTGGCACTTTTTTGCCACCTTCCATGGCAAAAGTGCTGGAGATGGTGCTGGGAGGACAACAAAAGCAAGCCTGCAACATGCCTACAAAGGACAACATTCTGTCAGCTCAAGATCTATACCAATTTGCTCTTAACAACATCAACGGTATGGACTTTGAGTTTGTGGAAAGCAAAGAGCATGACCTTGAAACCAAAGAATTAGAGCAGCAGCACTCAAAAACTTCCCTACTTCTGAGGTGAAGCTGTTTTCTTCCAGTAGGGTGTCAAGAAGAGAACGGGTTGATGTAGGCAGTGCAGTCGTTTGCCCATCACTAGCCATAACAATTGGTGGTTATGTGATTGTTGCGTACAACGAACAATGCTGGCTTTGCTGTTTTGTCGCTGAGCATGAGGCTGAATGTTGCATAACTGTTATACATTTTTATACCAGCCCCCTCCTTTGTGTACCCCGAGCAGGAGGACATGCTGGATGTAGACCTGTCAGATGTCCTGACTTGTGTTACAGCAACAACTGCCACAGGAAGATATGTACATACAAAGTGGAGATGCAGGAAGCCTGTGAGAAACTAACAGCAAGGTTGAGTAAACTGTGAAGTGTTTGTTTTGATTGTTCTGTGACTTTGTGGTTGCTTTGTTTTCATAAAAGCAATTCAAGAATGTAATTGATATGAATGCAAAAGGGAGATTAAATATGGCAGCCTGACTTAAAATCAAAATCCCAGACCATGTGATCAGTATCCCAAAACTTTGAATTCACAGAAAGCTGTTAACTGTTGGCAGCTATCTAGCAAACAAAGAATGGTGTCTTAGTTTTTTTCTTAATTTTGGCTATGTTACAACCTTATGACAAATGAATGTATTGCCACTCCCCCTTAGGACAAACAATGTGCATTTGCATGCTCAAGGGTGTGTTCCCATAAAGCCCTTCCTCTTGTGCACAAAAACTGAGCATGCTCATTGTAAGGAGGAAGCAGTAGTCATTCAAAGCAAACAAAAAAGGGGAAAAAATTAATTATTCAAGGCAGTGTATCTGGTAAACAAAGAGTGATAGGGTATACAGTTATATTGTGAAAGTGTATATTTATAAGTGGATACTAAATATGGGTAATATAATGCAGATTTGACATTAGGGTTGTAAAAACGTTTTTGGAATGACCCTAGGATCAATTGGCAGGCTTAGGTAGGTACTTGGATAAATCGCGTAAGTGGGTCCGTAAATCGATGATCTAAAACTACGTCGAAAACTGGACACGTATTTCGTAAAGTTGAAAAAGGTCTTATAGAAGCGAAGAAAGTTGTTCGATTATCTGCGAGGTTGGTCCGACTGCATAGCTTGATTTAGTAAGCCGATTTGTTGTAAAATGAAATGCCATTGCCTAATTTCGAGCTGGTTCTTGATCTATTTTCTTTTTACGCATTGAATTCGTAGTATACTTTTGGGAATGAATCTTGACTCTGATTGTGAACCAACTATCACAGGATATATATTGTTATTTAAGTTAGGCATCGAATCATCATATTACAAAGTATGAGGACGTTTGGATGATGCCCAAGGGGTGCTTTAACTACCCAGGCGTTTTGTGTTGGTCTGCATGAAAAAAGGACTCACATGTTTATATAAATGTATCTTTATACTTGAACTAAGTAGGTTAACATGGATTCTTTGTCTACAAAGCATAAGCACATAACCATTCCTTACAATAAAATGTTTTGTGACTACCCTATTTATTGCACACCCCATTCTTCAATCAACTAAGTTGTAAATGAAATTAATTTGAAGACTTAACAAATCATTTTATTTCTATTGTTGTAACATTGTAATTCGATGATGCCCAAGCACTGTTCTTTTCAAGCCAAGTATTCATGTTTAATTAGATGCATGCATCCATACGGCATTACATGCGCATGTGCGCAACCATTGCTTTTTTGCTATTTAGAATGATGACAGTTATTGATCTAAGGAGGCTCATTAATGATTATAAAAAGGATGTGAGTGAGCATGGATCCCTTTTAGCTCCTGAAATAAGAAATGGCTTAGTGTTGTACATCAACTCCAACCTAAAAAATGCCAAACCTATGGAAAAAGCCAAGCTAGTGGCAAAACTAGCACCAGGACAAGATGTGAACATTAATCATAGATTGACCGTGCGTTTGTGACTTAAGTCATATGACTTAAGTCACAAATCACTAATTATATTCATGTGGTCTTTCAAAACTGAGCTACCTTCATGTGGTGGATTGTGTAAACTGATAGGTACAGCTACAAAATCAGTGAATATATACATGTACATGTAGAATGTGAGCAGCTGAATGTGTATGCAAGGCACTATATTTACACTGCAGCATCTGCAATATGCTTTACTAGACAAGTGCTTTGATCGCAGTCCACATAGAGCCACGATTATTCCATTTGATGCATCTGAGCAAACACTGCAACAGTTCTTGCAGGGGCTCCTACAAACACTGCATAGTCTGCTTGCATAAGTAGCAGTGCACAGTTCAGAATCCTTGTTGTATAATGGAAGAGACTTTAGTGGTACAAAATTATGTATCATTTTCACTTTCGAGCCTTGTACGATGGTTAGCCTGTGTGCCTATGCTTATCTGCATTAGCAAGGCTTTGGCAACAGCCAGAGTGGCTCAGCATACTGCTTCCTGGGTGGAACTTCTTGTACAAGAGGTATGCATCAGTTTCCACAATCTCAAGAACTGTTGCCACAACACGGTTTGTCCAAGACTGGGTTCGCCATGCTGTTTCCAGTGCCAGCCTCCTTGACGCATCTGATTGTTGATGTCTATAATCGATGCTGCATCAAAATAGGATTCAACAATCTTCTTTCGCTTGACAGTTTTGTTAAATACTTCCGTCTGTCCTACCTCCTCCCCATCTTCACTTTTCTCCCAATCCCTTGGACTTCTTCGACCACCCCATCCAGTTCTTTTGTTGCAGACAGCCTTCCAAACCTTTGCTTTGCTGGCTTTTTCCCCAGAACCTTGATTGCACTACACGATACACGATTACCAACCGAAAATGGCATTATAGTAGGAGATGCGCAAAACTAACGACGGCAGCAGACGCTTTTTATATGTACGTAAAAATTAAACAGAAACTGTCCTGTGCGGTTGAAAGTGCAGTGCAATCCCTATCCTATTCATAAAGTACAAGCGTCATGAAAGGAAAACGCTGCAAGCGTCATAAAGGGAAAAAGTTGCAAGCGTCATGAAAGAAAAAATTCCTAGCTAGCTGTACCGATCAGTTTACACAATCCACCACATGAAGGTAGCTAAGTTTTGAAAGGCCACATGAATATAATTAGTGATTTGTGACTTAAGTCACAAACGCACGGTCAATCTATGATTAATGCATTGTGCACTTCCATCAAGCGTGTACTTCAAACTATCAATGATATGAAGAAGCATCTTACTAGAACCTGGGAAGATATTATCTGAAATTTGAATTGCCTTTAAATGAATTCCAAACAAATACATTCAAAAATCCACTTTCATCAGTCAGTGCTCTGCACACTAGTCAAACGGGCACCTCCTGCTCCATACCAATAATAGCTGCACAGAATTTGGGGAAAGAAAAAGTTCTTTAAGGAAGTTAATGACATCAAATGAGGTTCTCAAAGCAAAGCTTCGTGTACTTGCTAGTGTTAAAATGCAAAACCGCTATTTTCAAAAAGCATTAAATAGAAAGTCAAATATTGAAAAAACACTCCGTTCTAAATTGCTAAGTGCAAATAAAATAATAAATAAAAACAATTAAATGATAAAGAAGTTGACGCAGGAAAATTTGTCATTAAAGCAAGGAAGCCATCACAGTGAAGCAAAACAGTTAAAAAGATCACTTGTTGCATTGAGATATACCTACCACAAATCCAAAATTTTCTATAAGATGAATGAGCAGAAATGGAAGAAGGAAAATAATGACTTAAACCTGAAGAAAAAATGCGCCACATGAAAATTGAAAATGACATGCTTCAATTTCAGTTGGAGGAGCTGGCTTGTAAGGAAGAATCTTCAAAAAGAATAAATTCTAAAAATGATGAAAAAACTTATATTGTTGCTTGTCGTAAAGCAGTTTATTGCTGTTTAGAATACAATGTACCTATAACTAAAATAAGTCCTGTTATTGAAGGGGTTTTAAGAGAGCTGGCAGGTGCAATGGTTACTAGTCTTTCAGACCCATCCACAGTTACTTGCTGTGCATATATATGAACTAGGAGTATTAAGTGACTTACAAGTAGGAGAAATAATGTATAATTGTAAAGGTATTACACTTTCCTGGGATTCAACTACAGTTAATGGAGACCATATTAATGAAATACACAATAGTGTTGCAACATCACCTCCTAAATCATATGTTTTAAGTTTAAAAACAATTGCAGGTGGTACCACAGATGACTATACATCGCATATTTGTGAGTCAATTCATAATATATATGCTACTTTTCACAGTTTAGAATATGTGTACACAAAGATGACAATACTTAAAAACTTGAAAAATACCCTATGTGACAGAGTTGATGTAAATCACTGTGTTGTGCAAAGTTTACAAGACAAATTAGAAATGTGTAGATTTCATCAGTTAGTACCATAATGTGTACGTATAGTTAAGTGTACTATTTGGCATAATAACCTTCCTTCTTATCATGATCAATAGTAAGCGTTAGTTACTTATTGAAGCAAAATCCAATGCATCTCTATGTATGATATTAGTGATACTATGTATTTTAAAGTTTTGGTTAAGGCTGCACACTTATTTATATCTCTGTACTGATTATAAACTCAACCGGGACAGTTTTTGTTTCGCGTACCCTATTAATTCACGTACATTCGCGATCATTTCATTTTTGATCTTTCGAATAGCGTGGTTCTCGCAACGAAGCGCATAACCATGAGTATAAGGTATTTTTGGAATGTAGAATTTTTGCTCTTTCAAACGATATATAATATGGGGCTGAAATCACAATTTGAAAAAAATATCCAACTACCTAGCTTAGGCGTTAATTAGGTAGTATAGATCTAGCAAAAAGAATTCGTCCATTCTTCAGTAAACGCTCACCAATGAGACCAAAGCAAGTTTGCTTTATTTCCCGCCGCCCCTCCCCCCCCCCCCCCCCCCCCCCAGACCTCTCGACCAGCTCTCGATGGCCCTGCTAGCATCCCGTCTATTTATTCGCATCTTCTACACTATCTAGTCTTCTATTTCAATGTCAAACCTCTAGGCCATTTTGAACCTTGTACTAATTCGCTCTAATCTGATACGCATACATGTACGTGTCTTGTACAACATTCGTAAACAAAACATGATATGTTAGCATACATGTGCATGTGTATAGCATGCTAAGAAAGGTTTTATACTAACTGACATACAATGATACCTGGAAGTGGCGTTTCACGGGAACTAGCGCGACTATCCACTGGCACTAATTGGAATACTGAGAACAAAGCACGAGGTCAATATCCGGGTGGAATTGTCAATACACCCAGACCCAAATTATTACTATGAACGCGTGCGCGTGTGTAATCAACGAGTTACATGTAGCTTGAACAGTTCAACAGAACTGGAGCCAAGGGCGCGAGATCGCATCAATTTTCTAGCGTTTCAAATTCTAGTCTCGTCCCCAGCCTGAAATATATGCATTGCTACCACATATACATCAGACAATGTGACATAATGATAATAACACACACAAAACTGTCCTGTTCGGTTGATTGGGGGAATTTGGGGGTAGGAGCGGACCAAGATTGATCGAGCATTAGCCCGAATCGATCTAATCAGTAACAGGCTGACCACCTTAGACTTGGGGGTGCATGTTACCACGAATGGCTAGCCGTGAAGTCACCTGCGAGATGACCTTTAATGCCTCTGGTCCCCTGGCCCCATAGTTCTCCACTGCCAATGGTATACATCGCCAAACCAACTCAGCACACTTGGGATCATTTTCGTCATGTTTTCTGAGCTCAGCTGCCTTTGCTGAAACACCCAGCTGGTACATGCCCGCTTACAACATAGAGTGTGAATTAAGCAAGGATGTAACAGTGATGTCAAAGGCAGCTGAGCCGGGTACCACAATCCCAATTGGTAACTAGAATGTCTGCAGGCCGTGTTTTGGAATTATCATGTCCCTATCTACAGCCAACCTCAAGGTGTGCAGATAAACCAGCCCGCTGAAAGGTGCTGTAGATCACGTTGTGCCTGGTTGTTACATCACCTCCTCTTTTGCATGTGACACAGTGGTAACCAAGAGGGTCAAGTGCATAGTTGGGACATAGAGGACAAACCATTGGATTTCCATCCAAACTCAATGAGTGATTGACTCCCAACCACCATTTACTGCTGTTCGCCCTTTCCCTTCATTCATGTATATGCATGTAAAAAAAAAAAGAATGTTATAACATTAAATATGTTGAAATTATTAGCAGCTTACCGGCTTACATCTTGAGAATTTATTTTAGAGATTAACTATTGCATAAGCTTCCTGAAATGCAAGTCAGTGATAGATTTAATTGGCTAAAGATGTCTCATACATCCCCAAACACATCCTATGGCCACTACGTGCTGCGAGTGATTTTCACCTAACATGTATACATAAACTTTATACTGGTATCTAATTTATGTATAAACAATGCACCCGCGTGACTCTACACATGAATAGTAATGGATTTGAACATGCGTGTTTAAAGCGTCATTTTAAAATGAGACGACCGACGTACCACTGCAGGCATAACATCAACCTGTGTACCACAGCTCTCTTTAAGCCATGATTCATTGATAGTTTTCAAATCCGGAGATACTGCATGCATCACACTGAACACAAATACATAACATGTTGTTGAACAATGTATCTTCTTCTTGTGCAGAATTCCTCAACGTATCATCCTGAAAAGTAAAAAATGACATTTCCATCGTAGTTAGACTGATAAAGTAGTTCATGCATACTAGAATGCGCATGCATTGTGAGTTTGACCACGCATGCACTTATTATTGCAATGATATGCAAATTAATAGCGCTAAAACAATAGCAGAATTTTCCTCATTCATCATTTGAACATTGTGAGGAATGTCATTCTGTGAATAAAACATAAAATATTATATGACACATATCCTTATTTGAAAATTTAGAATTGACATATTGCATACAAAAGCTCAGCTCAAGCCAAATCAAACAGTGTACCTATTTTCCACAAGAAGTATGTTGCTGCACAGAAGTTTCTGCCTTTGTATTCCCCATCATTCACTGACTGAAAAGTGCTTGCAAATTTCTCACTCATTTACTCAGTCCTTGCACACCATTGCTTCCAGCATTTGAACTTACCCTTTCAAATTCCATGTCAGAATACAAAACGTCTGCAGGCACCTGTTAAGTATTGCATGAGATGATTACAATAATATGTCTCTTCTTTCAACATAGGTAGCATCGTGATAGATTTAATTGCATGGCTAAAGATATTTCATACGTCCCCAAACACATACCTGTACATCAAGGGCAGTGACAGCGCTGTCAGTGATTTCCACTTAACATGTATACATGCAGGTCCAAATTTGTTTTTAAAATTTTTATTTCTTAGTTGTGACCCAGTTTTACAACAACATGGTTCCACACAATTAGCTGTAATATATACTTTTTAAATTTGTGATACCTTTCTATCAAGTTAGATGATAATATTTTTTCTGCTCTTGTTTCAAAACTAAACTACTATCTTCAAACCATCTGAATCAAACAAAACAGTTAAAAAGGTACTGTGATCTATTTTAGACACACCAAATTTTGTCAGTTAGACTGATGCAGATGCTTTGTGCACATATGGTGTAATGCATTTGGAAAAAAGAAAGTGTAGTGCTTTCCCAATATAGCCTTTTCATCCTCACTTCCAAGAATAAGATCCTCATGCCTAGCTCATGGACACAACCAATTACAGTTTCAACTATAGAAAAAAGAAGTCGTGGCATGAACTGTCATCATGTAAAAGCATTGGACCAACCATGATTGGATTTCCCTTGTTTCTTGACTTCAATTTGCACATTTTATAAATAATTTTTTTCAGTTGAAAGTAATTTATTAGTAGCCTATATATATTAATACCCGTTGCTTATCCTTTTACAGCCTGAAAAAGAGCGAGTCTTGAATGCTGTAAACATCATACAAGCTAATAAGAATATATCATCTGCTAAAGAACTTTCTTTCTACATACTGAAAATACTGGAATGACGCCATCTCAGATATCCAATAAACTTGCATGTAGTACAGCTGTTTAGCGGCTGAATTTGGTATTTCATAACTCATTGTGCAGAACCCGAATTTTTTTTATAAAGTCTAACCATGTTTACTTAAATTACTGCTGTAGAGTGGGTCTGGGTACTAGGTTATAATTGCAATGTAAAACTAAATCATCATTGATATCATATAAATGTTGTCCACAGAGATGGCCTAGGTTGTGCATGTCTTCATGAGTGGAGGAGAGATTTTGATATAACGGATCATCATCCATTCAGAGGCAATTGATTATCACTCGAAATGTTACACAGGTGACAGGCTCATTTACTTTAGAGCTAGATGATTGGTTGACATTGCTTAATTGGGTTAAAATGAACGACCTACAATGTACATGTATACTAATAGCCAGAGAGCTACAGAGAGCTACAAACCTCAATCTCGACTTAAGTAGAGTAATTCAGGATGTAGTGTGGTTATTATCAGCTCAAGTTGAGATTGAGGTTTCAATGCTGTCAAAGCAAAGTAAAATTCATTCCACACATTGATTTGTATTAAATTTGTCCTTGCTGCATTGCTAGGAGATTGTCCGGCTATGTGTACACATCCTTATAGTAGCGCCTCGTCCTGTGCTCATGCAGATAAAGTAATCATGTACACATACGTCACTAAGCTGATGGCAAACAGTAATTAGCCCCCCCCCCACACACACACACACTGAAAGTATGTACTACACTGAGTACACATGTGGGAACGTATACATTCAAATTGACTCCAATGCACAGTTGAATTTTAGTCTAAGGACAACTATACTATTTGTTTTAAGGGTCACTAACACACACTACAGAATATAGAATGTACTAATCTGAGCACACCAATGGGGTGGGGGAAGGTATGCAACCCTGTATCCTGTACTTTAGCATGTACTGTTTGTGTTCATATATATACAGTATTGTACTTGTTTGGCATACACTACAGGGTCAATACATATGAAGATCACTTAAAATTGGACGCATAGCTTTAGATTTTGTTGCAACTTCTCATATTTTTCAGTCCTCATATGAAAGTAACTTTGGTGAAAAAAAAAGTCAAAAAACTTTAATGGTTTACGAAATACATCGTCATGAATAATTAATGATTCTCCACATTTTTGCTCCTTTGCTGAGCCATTACTTTGCTCTCACAGATCTTGCAGGGTTATATTTGGTATCAAATCGATGCTCTTTTGATGTACAACTAAATTATCATATGCTTTTATGATAGAGGTTAAAGGGTTAAAAATTATATGTGTTTATCACACGGTTTACAGAATTCAGCCCACTTGCAGATTGAAACTCGACATATTTTTTTTACATAGTGAAAGCCACACCCTGTTATAATGTTTTAGAAAAATAAAAAGTCTGAGTATCAGTTATCTCTGGGAACCACAAGCGATTGAACATCAGGACGCCATTTTTTCTTTTTTTTGGCACCTTCAATGTTTACATGGGTCACAAGTGGAGTTATGTAATAATCATCCACACATTTGTAAACTGTGGTTGGCATGACTCAGCACATATCAGAGACACTCCTCCTGTAGGTTTTTTTTAACCCAATAAGGCATGCGCGGGCTTTAAAAGGTATTTTTAGTAGTCTGGCGTTTCGTAAAGCCATGAAAAGATTTATAGTCATACGCGTCGTATATACTCGTATCGGACCCTTGTATATTCGAGTTGTACCAGCTGCAATAATAACAGAACATCATTCTCTCTGTATTCGAAACGGAGATTTAGCATGCTGCAATTGTCTACGAAAAATACGTAAGCTCTATCCTGAAATAGCGTTCGTAGATACCTCTAGCGGTAGTAGCCTTACACAAGCAGTTGTGGGTCCTAGTAGCCCAAGTTGCCAACATGGTGCAGGCCCCAGTAGCCCAAGTTCCCAACATGGTGCAGGCCCTATATAGTAGCCCAAGTTCCCAACACAGTGCAGGCCCTAGCCGCTCTTCTCAAGAAGGTGCAGGCCCTAGTATCCTTGAATCAGCTCCCAGTAGTGTGTTAAGCACGTGCACACCTGTGCAAACCGAAGATATGATGTTGGGAACTTGGGCTACTAGGACCCACAACTGCTTGTGTAAGGCTACTACCGCTAGAGGTATCTACGATTGACTACGAACGCTATTTCAGGATTGAGCTTACGCATTTTTCGTAGACAATTGCAGCATGCTAAATCTCTGTTTCGAATACAGAGAGAATGATGTTCTGTTATTATTGCAGCTGGTACAAGCCGTACAACTCGAATATACGAGGGTTCGATACGAGTATATACGACGCGTATGACTATAAATCTTGCCATTGCTTTACGAAACGCCAGACTACTTTAAAGCCCGCGCATGCCTTATTGGGTTAAAAAAACCTACAGGAGGAGTGTCTCTGATATGTGCTGAGTCATGCCAACCACAGTTTACAAATGTGTGGATGATTATTACATAACTCCACTTGTGACCCATGTAAACATTGAAGGTGCCAAAAAAAAGAAAAAATGGCGTCCTGATGTTCAATCGCTTGTGGTTCCCAGAGATAACTGATACTCAGACTTTTTATTTTTCTAAAACATTATAACAGGGTGTGGCTTTCACTATGTAAAAAAAATATGTCGAGTTTCAATCTGCAAGTGGTCTGAAATCTGTAAACCGTGTGATAAACAAATATAATTTTTAACCCTTTAACCTCTATCATAAAAGCATATGATAATTTAGTTGTACATCACAAGAGCATCGATTTGATACCAAATATAACCCTGCAAGATCTGTGAGAGCAAAGTAATGGCTCAGCAAAGGAGCAAAAATGTGGAGAATCATTAATTATTCATGACGATGTATTTCGTAAACCATTAAAGTTTTTTGACTTTTTTTTTCACCAAAGTTACTTTCATATGAGGACTGAAAAATATGAGAAGTTACAACAAAATCTAAAGCTATGCGTCCAATTTTAAGTGATCTTCATATGTACAGTGCCGTCCACCCACAAGTTCACACTCGCGCGCGCTCGACTCGCACTCGACACGCGCTCGACTCGCGCACGACTCGATCGAGTGCAATAATAACTCCGCGCCATAACTCAAAGCAAAACAGCTGGAACAAAAACATATACTATTAATAGCTTGAAACTAACGTAATCATCTGTAGGTATGCCATAAATAGGTATTTGAGTGACGCTCGCAACAGTGCACGTATCGAGGGCTAATTGCACTCGCTAATTGACTCGCGCGCGACTCGCGCTCGACTCGAATACACGCGCGCGCGAGTGTGAACTTGTGGGTGGACGGCACTGTATTGACCCTACAGCATATATGTATGCAGTGTACATGAATATATTATCACAAGTGCATGTATACATTACCCCCTCTCCCTTTCTTTCCCTTGTATCCCTGTCCCTCACCCTCACAGTACAGTACAGTGAGCAGGAGCTGCTGAGGATGAAGAAGATTGATACATATGGGTGCGTTTTCATCAATGGTGCATGTTGTACACCGTGTACACTAATCATGCACAGCTAGTGTTCCGGTTTGATCCATTCAAACCGAACATCGAACCGAACCTGCTTAATTCGAACTGAACTTCGAACAGTTCGCGATTGCCAATTATCAACGATTATTATCGAACATCGAACTGAGTCGAACCTCAAACCGTGAGATACCGGTTCGGTCCGAACCGGAACACTAATAACCTCACAACTGTGTGCATACATGTTACATGTTATATGCTTTAAAAAAAATCTGAATGTTCATTGTGCTGGCTGATATGTGTGAGAAAGGGGTTGCACTACGTGCAGACAAATAGAACAAGTACTGATCGAAGTATTGTGTATGCACATGCATGTACACATTGTTCTAGACGCACTCGTCTCGTGTTTATACTGTTAAACTTAAAGTGTTATGGTCCTCGAAGGCCTGACAATTTGCACTACTTCTTGGACATGCACACGTTTGCCTTTGGCGAACACAAGACAAGAGCGCTGAGCTTCAGTTTTTTCTTCTCTAGAAATCCGCCAGGCCAACTCTGAAAAGAATTCTGAATTTTACATGTACATGTACCCAAGAGACGGCTGCATTTCGTGTGCAAAAGAACCTGGACTAATTAATTCTTCACGGTTATTTAACATCGTGAAATTATATGTTTGTGCAACAATGAACGACAAAATGCTAATGCAAATCAAGCATATGTGATACTGAAAAGTAAACGAATTGTTCTTGCATTTTTACATGATATTGCACATGCACGTGATCACCTTGGCATGCATTATTCGAGACGCGAACGCTTACAAAGGAACGTTACGATCTACAGTGTGGTCAAATTCTCATCTGCCAAGTTATATTCAAATGGGAAACAATTTCTCCAAAAAGCAACCCATTTCTCAGTCATCTATTATCCAGTTACCGTCCCGGTCCGCCAAAGGCAAACGTGCCGTAAGTCATGCAGTCGTTAATTATTATTAGCCAAACAATTCCAAATACAGATCTTAATACTGAAAAGCTGGTACTAAATGTTACTATCAGTATGCACACACAGTCACACACACATGCACACACACACACACGTACACCAGCACAAACAAACGAACACACACACACACACACACACACACACACACACACACACACACACACACACACACACACACACACACACACAACATACACAATAACGTACACAAATTGTCATACTTAAATTGAGATGTAGCTGGCGCTGTTATAAGGCTTACCCCAACGTATGGTATTGAGAGATGTGCAATGTTTAGTGCATGCGTAAAATTATACTCATGGCATGATCTAAGCGTGCGCGTGTTGCTATGCAATGGTGCATCAGTGGATTCATGTTGACGGAGATATTTTTTGGCAGAGAAAAGGACTTGATGGTTTAAAAAGAGCTTTTGAACACTTGTTGTGTATGGTAAGTAAATTACAATAACAAAATCCGTGCATACATGTCTCATCGTTGGTTCGTTATATTGCAGCGGGGAACGACAGATGTAATGCCTTCATCAATGGCGATGCTTGAAGAGATCCGTGGTGCATTGGACACACAGGTTGATGTTATGCCTGCAGTGGTACGTCGGTTGTCCCAATAACACTCTAAAGACGCATGTGCAAATCCATAGTAATGCATGTGTATGAGTTACACGGGTGCAGTAAATAGAAATTATTACGAAAGGTGTTAAGTTTATGCATATATATTAGGTGGAAATCACTGAGAGCACTGTCACTGCCATTGATATACAGGTATGCGTTTAGGGATGTATGAGACATCTTTAGCCATGCAATTAAATCTCACTGACTTGCATTTCAGGATGCCACCCATGTTGCAAGAAGAGAAACTCTGCTTGAGGTATTAGCACTACAAATATGCACATGTACGTGTCACTTAAATCATTATTGTAATCATCTCATGCAGATGCTTTTAGAAGATTCATATTCTGACATGGAATTTGAAAGGGTAAGTTCAAATGCTGAAAGCAATGGTGTGTAAGGACTGAGGAAATGATTGAGAAATTTGATGCACTTTTCAGTCTGTGAATGACATGATGGGGAATACAACCGCAGAACTTTCTGGGCAGCAACATACTACTTGTGTAAAAAAGGTATGCTGTTTGATTTGGCTTGAGAGTTGAGCTTTCCATGTAGTCTGCAACTTAGTGGTATGAGATATGCCAATTCTAAATTTTCAGATAAGGACATGTGTCATATGTTTTATTCACAGAATGACATTCCTCGAAATTTACAAATCATGAACGTCGAAAATTCTGCTATTGAATTAGTGGTATTAATATGCATATTATTGAAAATAATAATACCACTGACTTGCATTTCAGGATGCTACCAATGTTGAAAGAAGAGAAACTCTTCTTCAGGTATTAGCACTACACATAATATTGTAGTCATCTCATGCAATACTTAATAGGTGCCTTCAGACGTTTTGTACTCTGACATGGAATTCGAAGGGGTAAGTTCAAATGCTGCAATCAATGGCATGCAGGAAGTGAGTAAATGAGTGAGAAATTTCCTGCACGTTTCAGACTGTGTATGACATGATGGTGAAAACAGAGGCAGAAACTTCTGTGCAGCTCAATACTACCTGTGGAAGCAAGGTATGCTGTTGGAAGTTAATAGTATGTGATATGTCAATTCTGCAAAGACATTTGTAAGTATTAGATTTCTGTTTTTAAATTTACAGAATGACATTCCTTGCAATGTTAAAATCATGAATGAGGAAAATTCTGCAATAGAGGCATTAATTTGCATATCTTTGTAATAATATTCTGTGCATATATGCATGATCAAACTAGCAATGCATGCACATGCTTGTACGCATGAAAGACTGAATTTACGATGCAAATTTCATTTATAAATTTTCAGGATGATATGTTGTGCAGTATGGAGAATTCTGCACAAGATGAAGATATGTTGTTCAGCAATGTGTACATTGGTGATGCGATGCATGCTGCATTTCCAGATTTCAAAAGTATCAATGAATCATTGCCTAAGGTCAGTGTATATACAATGATACAATTCTAATCCATTGATGTATTCTACTCCATCAAATGAGGTAAGATGTTCAGTAAGGTAGTGTAAAAGATATATTTTATTTTGTATTATAAAGCGACTAACAGTCAGTGGTCTGGAGTGCCCTGTTCAGGCCATAAACTCAGTAACATCATACGAGGTAGGGTCTTGCAAATGTGAACCACAGTAGTCTAATCAATTATTCTTATTTAAGCCCGTGAAAGAAAGCACAATATCAACATCGGTGGTTTCTAAAATACCACAGGAGGATGGGATGTACTTATATGTTGAACAACATTTGCCTGCAATGAATGAAAGAATTGAAAAGCACAATGTTGCCTTGAAGACGGTTTCGCTACATGTAGGTGCATCAAGCTGCTCTGGAGTGGTTAGGGTCAAAGATACCAAGGCAGCTGCAGGGTCAGTGGTCATTCGCTGGACCAATGACAAATGGAAAAAATATTAATAACACTTTAGCAATCAGATGCGGAGAAGAGGAAATTTTCTTTCACTACAATCCTGGGTAGTGTGATCTTATTGGCAATACAATTTTGTTCTTCAACCGAAGAACACTGGGATAATAATGACTACAAAGACTATATTTTCCAAATGCCTATTTAAGTGTAGTGCGCGTAATGTATGTATGTATGAAATTGCCTGGTACTGACAAATTAAACTGATGTTGTGTAGGTACACTATCGGAAGGCTATATACATGGGACACTTTCTAAGAAAATGACCCTTCGCATGTATCGAGAGATACGGCAGTAACTTTCATATAGGATTCTTTGAAAGGTCTGCTGCTACAGGCAGGAGACATGTACATTTATGAAGTGATATAAATTTTAAAAGATTGTAATTTTTTTCCATGAAAGAAAACCTTAGAACCGGGACTGGATGCTACGGCCATATAACTGAGTAGCCATATATATTTAAATGAAAGAAACAAGATTTTTAAAAAACTTCTCAGGTGGAGAAAGTTGGTGGCATATACATGTAGGATTTGAAGGCAAAAGGAAGGGAACAACTCCGAATAAGGGAACAACGATGGTAGAAAAAAATATTCAATAGTCCTATATTTAGCTGTACATGTACGTACTACAAAAGTGATAAATGTCATAGTCGCCAATGACTCCCCTAAATTTTGATTCCCCACGCAGTCATTCACGCCTAGGCATATTTGCCGCATATATAACTCCCCCATGATAAAAGTGACTCTCCAGAGTTATTATATAATCTAAGGCATAATTAACTCCCCAGCCAATCTTGCCAAGGCGTACATGTATATGATTCTCCTGTTATCTGACTAGACAAAATTGCCTCCTGCTTTGGGAAGTGGTTATAGTACATGTAGGTATAAATAACTCCATTTTCCATCATCATGGCCATAATTTCTGGGCAGAGATAGCAAACAAAAGGTATTTATGTGTGTTCATTCATTTTCTATATACATGTACATGTATCTGTCATGATGCAATGTAGTGTCCCACACCAGTAGTGAATGTGTAGATCCATTTGTTTCTCCTTTATTTTATTATTCAAGCTCTCATCAAACAACACAGTAAAGACCCCCTTGATATCATGTAGCAATGCCTTCTTGAAGTAGTCTGCTAGGCCAAAGATCGCCAGATATACAGATTTAGTCACTCCGCAAGTAAACGTACTTGCAATCATGCTGTCTTCTCGTATAATCAGTGTAAATGCTACAATAATATACTGTTTTAGTCCTGAAAGGATGCCTGACTGAAATATCAACTCAAAGTGATCTTACGTTGTACGAATAAAGGAGGATAAGCTACATTCCAGAGCCACGTACATGTAGTAACTAGGGTTCGGTCGATTGAATGAAACATGTCGGGTCAATCTTAAGTGTCGCATGTAAAGAGTGAGGAGAAAAAAGCGTTGAATTTTGTAGACTGATGTCATGAATGGGTTCACAATGGGCTTACAGTGAGTGCGCCTAGGGAGAGGTAAGTCTATGCTTCTCGTCAGTATCCTTGTGTTTTCCGTTTGATTTTTCGTACTCATAATGTAATGTTGTGTAATATAGTTATTTGTCATTGCTAAAACATGCTGCCTGCTTCACCCAATCACATTTCATCGATTGAATTCAATGACAAGGCATTTATACAAGGAACCAATGGCAGTGCATGAATACAATGTACATGTACATGTACACTGTATATTGGAAACACGTGATGTACCCAATGTGAATTACAGAATCGAAAAGCACAATGTCACCTGGAAGACGTGTCATTGAGTGCAACAAGCTGCTCTGGTGTGGTTGGCGTAAAGCATACCAAGGCAGCTGCAGGGTCGGTGGTCATTTGCTGGACCAATGATAACTGGAAAAATATCAACAACACTTCAGCTATCAGGTGCCGAGGAGAGGAATTTGAATTTTGTTTCAGTACAATCCCGGGTAGTGTCATAATAATGGCCAACAAGAAGATACATTGTTCAGCAACATATTATGTATTGGTGATGTGTAGATTAGAAAACTATAAATGAATCATTGCTTGAAGAGAGACCTATGGTGCACAGGTTGATGTTATGCCTGCAGTGGTATGTTGGTTGTCTCAGTTCAAATTGATGCTGTAAACTCGCATGTGTATGCATGTGTATCATGGCCATTGAATTTTTCTCTTGAACTGAAGAACACTGGGATAAAAATTTTATGTTGAAGTTGAGCAAATACTGCAAGTGGTGCACCATAAACGTGCTCAGTGTAAGGACATTTCATGCTATCTGATCTTGAAGAAGTAGTGTCTATTTATTTCCAACTTCCTTTCAATACTGTACTGAAGGATACGAAATTGTTAAAGGTTTCCAGCAAGTCAGCAAAATGCGACAGTTCTGTATGCTATTATAAAGACACTAATGGCAAGAGGTATGGTAAAATATTGGGATTCATCAAGATGAACACTCCTAGTGCTATAATGAGACCATTCAAACTTAAGACTCAATCATATTGTCTGCTGCTGGTCCAGCTTGTAGAGACATCCATCAGGTGTGCAACGACTAGGACATTTTAGGTGCATGTGACTTGTTTGTTGGAGATCACTGATGGAGGATGCACAAGAACATAATTTCAACATCTAGTACAATTACAAGAGCTGTATTGGAGATTCTGTTGGAGAAGATCAAAGCAATGGGTTGGGATCCATCACAGTTTGGGATGCATAGTCTTACAGCAGGAGGTGCCATAACTGTGGCCAATGCAGATATGTTAAGGACTCAATCGAAAAGCGTCTCTGGAGGTGTCTAAACACCTGGCCTGTAAGCATTCTTTGTTAGGTGTCGTGCAAAGCCGACGCTGCACCAATTGTGTTGTCATGGGAGTGGGTAGGGCACAAGAGTTATGTGGGAGGCAATTTAGTGAATTAGACTGAAACCTGATTGCAATTGGATACATATGGTGTAAGTGTGAGGCACATGGGCCTGACAACATGGAGTAGGGTAAATTAGCCTCGGAAAATTTCTGTGATGTAAAATGTACATGTACGCTAAGTATAATTGTTAATGTGTGCGATTATTATTATTATTATTTTCTGAGAGGCTGACAAATGCTACACGGTGGCAGCGGTTGTTTGGAATGGCACAAATTCTGTTGAAACCATTGGACTCATTTAATTTTCAAATGCTGGATGATTGGCATTGGTAGATAGCCAGGTTCGACCAGTTTCGTGCGGCAGTGGGCCTTGCAGAAGACTCGGATGAAAAACAGGTCAAATACGCTACTTTATTGTATGGGCAAAGGAGTGGCAGCAGTTCTTGCTTTGATTAACATTACGGCAGAGGAACGGAAAGTGTACCTAAAGGTCGTTGAAAAGTTTGACGCATTTTTGAGGGTAAGAAACGTGATACTGTGGGTACCAAGCTGTACAAATGGACATAAAATTGTGACTATGGCGGCAGAAATGATCCGAGATAGGATCTTGGTAGGAATCATAGATGAAGCCCTGTCAAAAAGACTTCAGCTTGATCCAGATCTCACCTTTGAAAAAGCCAAGAAAATAGTAAGACAGCAGGAAGCAGTAAATGAACAGCAGCAAGTTCTGAAAGGTATGGAAGACGTCACACTGGATAAAGCACAGGGCAGGCCAAACAGATGGCTACCCACAGAAGCAGAAGGTGAGGAAATATCTAAGATGCAGCAGGGAACAACACCATTTCAGTGAATGCCCTGCTAGAAAGGCTACAATGCTATCAACGTCATCAGAAGGGTCACTTTAGCAAGTGCTGCTCATCAACATGTATAGTAGTGGATGATGTTTCGTCCGAGCATAGTGATCTGAACTCGGTGTTTCTGGATACTCTGTCGTTGACAAATTTTCGAGCAATCAGTGTAACGGTTGAAGGGGAACAAATAAAGTTTAAAGTGGACACTGGTGCGGAAGTAACTGCAATATCAGAAAGGAGCTACAGAGACTGAAAGAAGCCACAGTTAGAGAAGACTGTATGGACCTGCACAATAACCCCTGAGAGTCTTAGGTCAGTTTAATGGCAAGGTATCTTACAATGAAAAAGAAAGCATTGAAACTGGGGACAGGACTTCAGACGAACTTGCTGGGTCTTCCAGCCATCATTGCACTGAAGCTAATAGCTAAATTGGAAGCAGTTAGTGTGCCATCCATAATGGACGAGTTTCCAGCACTCTTTCAAGGACTGGGTAATATTGGAGTACCTTTTGATATCCGTCTGCAGCCAAATGCTAAACCATATATACACTTTTCACTCCATGGAATATCCCAATTCCATTGCGTCAGGAGGTTCAGAGCTTGATAGAATGCTATTGTTAGGAGTTATCTCAAAAATGGACATTCCTACACCATGGTGTGCTGGCATGGTCGTGGCTCCCAAAAAGAATGGGGATATCCGGATGTGTGGATTTCAGGCCTCTTAATAGCGAGAGAAGTACATCCACTACCAAAGGTTGATGACACCCTGGCATTGCTAACTGGTGCAAGAATATTCAGCAAACTGGATGCAAATAGTGGATTTTGGCAGATCCCATTGTCAGAACAGTCAAAACTGCTTACAACATTCATTACACCCTACATATGGTATTGCTTCTTTTGGGACAAGCAGTGCACCGGAGCACTTTCAAAAACGCATGAGCCGCATCCTGGAGGGACTTGAAGGAGTTGTTGCCAGATAGATGACATTTTAGTATTTGGCAAGGATCAAGACCAGCATGATGCACAGTTGTGATGGTGGTCCTGAAAAGAATCCAGTCAGCAGGCATAACACTTCATAGTAATAAGGATAAGTGTAAGTTTTCAATGTCCCAAGTCTCCTTCCTGGGTCACATCATTGATGAAACAGGCATTCCGAGCAGACCCTGAAAAAATTGCAGCTATACAAAACATTTAACCACCTCAAACTATCCCTGAATTGAGACGCTTTCTTGGAATGGTGAACCAATGGGGCAAATTTTCTCCCAATCTGGCCCAAATCACACTGCCATTACGTGAATTGCTAAAGAAAGTTGGCAGTGGACAACAGCCATTTACTGGAATTAAGACGAAGCTCAGCCAGCCTACAGTGCTCTGCATCTACATGTATGACCCTAATGCTGAAACAAAAAATATTACTCTGCATGGATTGGGTGCTGTACTTCTACAAAAGTATGATTCTGAGTGGAAACCTGTTGTGCATGCCTCTCATTCCTTGTCAGACACGGAAGCTACTTATGCACAAATAGAGAAAGAGGCATTGGCAAGTGTTTGGGCCTGCGAAAAGTTCACTACTTGTGTCCTTGGTATGCAGTTCATGATCGAAACTGATCATAAGCCTCTTGTTGCCTTATTTGAGTCAAAACACATGGACGAACTACCACCTTGGATCATTAGGATTAGACTGAGATTGGCAAGGTTTGATTACATGATCAACCATGTGGTCGGGAAGATGCTGTTTACTGCAGGCACCTTATCTTGTGCACCAAGATCATTTAAGGAGAGAGATGTCAGACATGAAACTGAAACAGAGTTTTGATGGAGGTATGTGTCAGAGACCTTCCAGCCAGTCCACAAAGACTCCAAGTCTATTGCAACATGCATCAGGATGACCCAATTTGTGCAAAGGTTAGAGTAACAAGTTGGTACCCAAATTCCGCCATTTAATTTTTGTTCTTAGTCTTCCGTTCATCATGTATAACTCGCGACAGGAACGTCGTAAGAAGACGAGATTAGCTTCAAAAAGTTGCATTTTATTTACAAACGTGCCCTTTCATACAAATAAGACCTACAGTTATTAGCTGGTGATGAAATGCCGTGAAATGACCCAAGCAGGTGCAATTCATTATCGGTGAAAATTCTCGGTTGCCTAGCAGTATGCAATATGACCGCGTCTTAATTTACTGTTGCCAGGCTACACACACGTACACAGCTGCAGACGCGTTTACAACAGGCGGTTCTAATTCAGCAAAGGACCAAGCCAAAGAAAACGGCTCGTTAGCAAGGAGAACTTTCAGTTTAAGATATCCGAAGAACAAAGGTAGGCCTATCAATAAAAGAGGCCTATATACTCAGACTACACACTCAGCGTCCTATACATCGCCTGATCGCAACGAATACACTAAGCCATATTTTATATTGAACACTTATGGCAGAGACAAAAAAAATTAGGGGAACTAGTAAATCAAAAACTTCTCTATCGAGAAAGTGATTGGTGGGATGTAGGATTGGTGGTGCAAAAAGCAAGGAAACAAGGTACAGTATGTTAAAGTGAGGTTTGGTAGGATCCTACAACTATAACAGTCCTACATTTGCAAATAGGCTTCTTCATTTGCAAATTCAGGACTGTGAGTTGTATGATCCTACCAAACCTCACTTTAACATACTGTACCTTGTTTCCTTGCTTTTTGCACCACCAATCTACATCCCACCAATCACTTTCTCGATAGAGAAGTTTTTGATTTACTTGTTTCAATAGGAGACCCTCAAGAAACTGCATCAAGGACACCTTGCACATGTTCTTCCTTCTGTCATCTTGTATTTGAAACTCCTTCAAGGATGGCCACTTAGACTTCAATTGAGGGGTCCTCTGACTTCCTCAAAATATTCTTGACAATTTGCACTGATATTTCAGCATGCCCATTGCCCTTGGAAAAGTGAGGGCTTCTTGTCACATGCACGAAATTGTATTCTACTGCAAATAATGCAAACAGTTCTGAGGAGTACTGTAGGCCATTATCAGAAACCAATATTTCAGGAATACCATGTCGTGAAAATATAGCCTTTAATGTGTCAATGACTCCTTTGCTGTGGTATCCCTTAATTTAAGCACTTTTGGGTATTGTGAATAGTAGTCTGTAACAACGTCATAACTTTCTCCTTCGAAGACGAACAGGTCTGATGAAACTTGCTGCCATGGAAGATCAGGCAGTGGAGTGAACACATCAGAGGCTCTGGGTGGTGTGAGAATTCTCTCAAACAGGTTGGGCAACTCTGAACAAGATCCTTAATCTGCTATCCAATACCTGGCCACCAAACTGATATCCGTGCTCTTTCTTGGCACCTAACAATCCCTTACTGGAAGCAGGTTGCAGCTCCTTGACATCATGACCAAACAGATGAAAGTGCAAGATTCCTGGCAATGGAACTCGGGTTTTCAAAGCAGTATGTGTGATTTTTTCCCCCTCACTATGTGTATCATATCTCCAATCCTTGTTGCCTACCTTTTTACACCACCATTGCCTTCAAATTCAATATACCACTAACTAACTTTCTCAGAGAGAATGTTTTTATATATATCTTGTTTCATTCATTTTTCTAGTGACTATATTAACCCATTCATAGAAGGGCAAATTATACATAGGCTTGTATGCCACTGCAGGTATAATATATAGAGGGATTGGAAACGAATCACGGGTATTCTTCAATCTATGATTGCAACCAAAAAAGGGGACGGAGTTGAAGGCTAGAATGTCACAAGGTAAGGAAACATGCCTTCTCAAGTTCAAATAAAGTAGTTGATAGACGATCACTAAAGATTCATTGAATGCTTATAGATTCGATTTTGCGACATTTTCTAACAAAAGAAAAAGTGAAAAGGCCATTTTTTTTACTTTTGGGGGAGAATCCGTCCATCTAGAAGAACTGTTCTCGTCATTATTTGTGTATCTAATGCTCATAATCTATTACATGCCCATCGCTATGTTGTGTGTATATAGCATCGTCAGAAACCTCGCTGTGACTTATGGGGTACCCTTACTCTCTGGGGGAGCCATGGTGTTGTGTTACAATGGTGGCTGGTTTTGATACATTGTTTTGGTAGAGGTATGTTGGTAGTGTGCCCATCACAGTAAACCACGTTCATTTGTTCAGTGAATTTCTTCAAAGGTGGTGGATGGGCAGAAGAAAATCGAAGCTTCGGCACATTCATCAATAATAAATTCACTCAGTGTTTCCTTCCCTTTATCCCATTTCACTGGTGGCTTGGTACGATCGTTGACCATGCTGAGTGCGAGGAATAAAGGGTCACACTCCCTCCATCCTGGGTGCCTTAGTGTTCTCTAAGTCCTATCTAACCGCTTGTAAGGATTCATTCGAGGATTGCGCGCGTTGATTGGCCCCGTTTCCAATCCCTCTATTGTAACGGCCAGAGATCATACATCTATACGTATAGATGTATGATCTCTGGCCGCTGCTATGGAGTCATGCTATTGTTGCCTAGCAACACAATGTTTACAGTTATGTCACCTTTGCAGCTTTTCTAGATTAAAACGCGCCAAGCTTTATGCACTGCTAGCCTTGCTCACAGCTCAATACCTGCACACTAGCTGTCACGCACTTTTGTTGATCCACATTGTACCTAACCCGACATGGTTCTCGTCGTCTCATGATAATGAGTGATGATATATCTTTTGACTAGAATCAATGTCCGTGTCAATAGATGTGGGCAAGTGTTAATAACTCGTTAAAAGTTTTGAATGTTTACCTTATGTCATTACACACACACGTACACACACACACACACACACACACACACACACACACACACACACACACACACACACACACACACACGCACACACACACACACACACTCAATATCAGGCATAAAATAAAGGACAACCCTCACTAAAATTCTGGATACTAAAAATAGCAATACGCACCTGTTACAAAGTACTAGTATGAAACTTACTGTGTGCATAGATTTAATAAGCCCTTTTCCCGCGAATGTCGGTATCATGTGACATTCCTCGTGCCCGGACGATTTTTCTCGTACCCGGACCTCGAGTAGACATAGGTGGTTTGACCGTCATAATGAGTGCATGATGATATGGCGCTAATGATGATATATCGTCGTACGCGCGCGTGTGCTATATAAACTGGCCCAGCAAACTTAACGCTGAAAAATAAATAGAACAGCACCACAGACTGAGGCACAGAGCTTCCGCGCGCGTCTATTTCCTACATCAGGCTTTGTTTTGTACAGCAAACACAGTAAAGATTTCGCTAGTGATATTTCAATAACTTAATATTAATGCTATTATCGAGGCTATTAATAGCCGAAAATACCCTGTATGTTACAAGTGACCCTGTTGTTTAAGAGTGACGGTTTAGATAGGCACTGCGGAATTTTTAAAAAATGCTCAAAAGATTATAATATTATTATCGTTAGAAAGAGCAAAAAAAAGCTGCGTTTAACAGTACTTTATGCGTCACCGTAGCATATTTAGCACCGGAGATATGTAGCGCCAAAGTGACAACTTTTTAGTACAGCGGTCAATGCGTAATCGCAATAAAAACTGTGACGGTTGAGGAACAATAAAGCATAACCTTGCCATTCCGTAAGATATTAATTCCAAACATTGCATATAAGTGGTTCTGACTTTGTTAAGACTTTTAGAAGGTTTTTAACTAAAATTCATCACATGTATATTTTCAAATTGTGAACAAAAAACTGACTAGCATGCATACACTTGAGCATAGTATCATTTAGCATTGAAGAATATTATTTTCATTGGCCACAAACACTAAATCACCAATTAAATAGTCCATGAGCATGTCAATGACCATGCATCAACTCCAGATTCATCCATCATTTAATATTTTCCTTTTCGTTTTGGTAACTTGCATGCTTTATGAGTTATCTGCCCATCGTATAGTACGTTGGTGAAATTTACATGCACCTTGCAGAGAAGTTAGATTAGCAAATACGCTGGGTGGCATGGAATTGTCATAGTATATATATTTTGCAAGATGTATAGTCATCTTATGAGGCCGTAAGCATGTAACTATAATCATTCACAGCTCAGTACTGTACTCGTTGCAGTACCACTAACAGTGCAGCTATGGCTGTTCGGTTGACATCAACATTGTTGATTATATATGCATGTAAAAAATTATATTATTGCTGCAATCTATATGTCATAAGCGTCAGCTGAAATTCTGATTCGTTTAACGATCGAGTTCTACAAGCAAGATCTTCCGCTAATAGACCCGTCATATCATGATCACGCACTTTCGGATTAGGCTCGTGGCTCTTGTTCCAGAATGGTCCATCTGAGATGCCAAGCTGCATTGGTTCTGATTTCTGAAAAGAACCCGTGGCGTTTGACGCGGATAACTGGCTATCTGTAGTACGCACACCCTCACTGACATCACGTAATCAAATACATTTACTGAAGAATCCTAACATTACATACAATTTCTTAAATTTTAAGCTTTTCTGCCTTTATAGCAATATTTAGTATGGTAACCAAATGTCCAATAAATTATTATAAATTATATGGTTACTTTAGGGACCTCTGAATAGTATGACATGATTTTCATCTCTTAAGTCGAATTAATTCGGCCGTACTGATGCTAAGCAGCACTCATATCAAAATCCTTATAAAAACAATTCTAACTTCACAACGAATTGAAGTTAAGAGTTCAAACATTCCATGTATAAAGCTACTATAATGAGCTATCTATCTGTGCAACAAAAAGGAGCTCTTAAGTCGAACTATTTGTTGAGTTGTAAGCCAAAAACCTTAACTTGAAGATACCTTAATGTTTTTACCCTGACAATTCAGTGTCAGATAGAAATTCCGACATTTTTAATGATCCAAACCCAAAAGTTATGATCTAAGTTATAAAAAATTATGTTTCTATAGATCCTGGTGTATGGTACCATTTGATGTATCGGTCCAAAGATGTTCCGTAACTGGCGCATCGTAGAAGTAACTGAAGGTACCCTGCGCTTCGTCAAATCTTTATGAAACTTCGTAGAAAGATAGAAGGATGAATTATCTAGAGGGGAGAGTACTTACCGTGGAGGGTACACAGCGTTTTGGAGTCGAAAATCGTGGCCAGAAAACTATATTCGATTTGAACAACACTTAATAAATACGGTGCGTGTTTTAAAACTTAAAAACTAGTCTCACGCATTCGGCAGTCGTTCTGAATGCATAGTAAGCCACAATGAAGCACAACGAAGCTACCAGATCGTTTTTACCAAATGGTGTCAATAAATATTTTTAAAATTGCAAACAGAAAAATTTTCTTCTGACGTCTAGGATTTTACGGTCTAAAATCAAAGATTCCGCAGTGCCTAGTTTAGATGAGCACACACCCAACATGCCTCCCTAGATCCCCCCCCCCCCCCCCCCCCCCCCCCCCCCCCCCCCCCCCCCGCCCATCATAAAATCCTGTATCCGCGCTCCTGGAGTAGGTAGTTGGATTTTTTTTTTATACATCGTTGGAAAGAGCAAAAATTCTACATTCCAAAAATACCTTATACTCATCGCTATGCATTTCGTTGCGAGCACCACGCTATTCGAAAGATCAAAAATGAAATGATCGCGAATGTACGTGAATTAATAGGGTACGCGAAACAAAAACTGTCCCGGTTGAGTTTATTATCAGTACAGAATATAAATAAGTGTGCAGCCTTAACCAAAACTTTAAAAAACATAGTATCACTAATATCATACATAGGGATGCATTGGATTTTGCTTCAATAAGTAACTAACGCTTACTATTGATCATGATAAGAAGGAAGGTTATTCTGCCAAATAGTACACATAACTATACGTACTGAATTATGGCACTAACTGATGAAATCTACACAAATCAAACTGCCAGTACAATTTTCAATGCAAATATCAAACACACTACACTACGTACAATCAAGCGTATTCATGTATTCAGTTCACTTAGCTAACAGCCCATATATTGTCATTGTAACGTTCTCCCCATCTTCTTCAGCTTCATCAGTTTTCCAGTAGGTTAACTGTTTTGCTTCACTGTGATGGCTTCCTTGCTTTAATGACAAATATTCCTACGTCAACTTCTTAATCATTGAACTGTTTTTATTATTATTATTTTGCACTTAGCAATTTAGAACAGAGTGTTTTTTCAATATTTGACTTTCTATTTAATGCTTTTTGAAAAATAGAGGTTTTGCATTTTAACACTAGCAAGTACTTGAAGCCGGCTTTGCTCTGAGAACCTCATTTGATGTCATTAACTTCCTTAAAGAACTTTCTCTTTCCCCAAATTCAGTGCAGCTAGATCTAAGGTTTATTGGTATGGAGCAGGAGGTGCCCGTTTGACTAGTGTGCAGAGGACTGACTGATGAAAGTGGATTTTTGAATGTATTTGTTTGGGATTCATTTAAAGGCAATTCAAATTTCAGATTAAGATAAAAAACAATATCTTCTCAGGTTCAAGTAAGATGCTTCTTCATATAATTGATAGTTTGAAGTACACGCTTAATGGAAGTGCACAATGCATTAATGTTCACATCTTGTCCTGGTGCTAGTTTTGCCACTAGCTTGGCTTTTTCCATAGGTTTGGCATTTTTTAGGTTGGAGTTGATGTACAACACTAAGCCATTTCTTATTTCAGGAGCTAAAAGGGATCCATGCTCACTCACATCCTTTTTATAATCATTAATGAGCCTCCTTAGATCAATAACTGTCATCATTCTAAATAGCAAAAAAGCAATGGTTGCGCACATGCGCATGTAATGCCGTATGGATGCATGCATCTAATTAAACATGAATACTTGGCTTGAAAAGAACAGTGCTTGGGCATCATCGAATTACAATGTTACAACAATAGAAATAAAATGATTTGTTAAGTCTTCAAATTAATTTCATTTACAACTTAGTTGATTGAAGAATGGGGTGTGCAATAAATAGGGTAGTCACAAAACATTTTATTGTAAGGAATGGTTATGTGCTTATGCTTTGTAGACAAAGAATCCAAGTTAACCTACTTATTTCAAGTATAAAGATACAATTATATAAACATGTGTGTCCTTTTTTCATGCAGACCAACACAAAACGCCTGGGTAGTTAAAGCACCCCTTGGGCATCATCCAAACGTCCTCATACTTTGTAATATGATGTTTCGATGCCTAACTTAAATAACAATATATATCCTGTGATAGTTGGTTCACAATCAAAGTCAAGATTCATTCCCAAAATTATACTACGAATTCAATGCGGGGGGGAAAAAAAGATCAAGAACCAGCTCGAAATTAGGCAATGGCGTTTCATTCTACAACAAATCGGCTTACTAAATCAAGCTATGCAGTCGGACCAACCTCGCAGATAATCGAACAACTTTCTTCGCTTCTATAAGACCTTTTCCAACTTTACGAAATACGTGTCCAGTTTTCGACGTAGTTTTAGATCATCGATTTACGGACCCACTTGCGATTTATCCAAGTACCTACCTGGAGAGCAAGGGTGTTAGTGACATCGGAGATAATTTATAGATGCCCATTGACCTTTTTTAATACTTTCGTACATATGCATGTAGACATCATTCGGGGTCCAAACTCAGTTCAAATATCATGCAAAAACATCACCATCACAGTAGTGCTACAACATAAAGGGTATTGGGATACAGAAGCTAGGCAGCACCTATGGGACTGCACCTATGGGATTGCGAGCGGAAGAGGGAAAGTAAAGCAGTATTACACATTGAGGTATTGATCTGAGAGGAGTGCGTTACTTGTATATTGAAATCATGAAATAGAAATGGGGCAAATGACACACGTAGAAGGGGCAATAAATGGAGCAAATGATACAAGTAGAGTGGCAATAAATGGAGCAAATGACTTGCATGTTATAGTAATGCTTGAATAGGCAAAAATTGGGGTGCAATGAAGTGGTGATACACTGCAGTGTCAATACCAGTGTGACAATGCATACTGATGGCCTCCAGACGCTTAATATCTCTGGCTGATTTCAGATAATACCGTCTCAGTGCCGGGAATGATACAATAATGAAGACAGCCGGGATGAACACCCAGTAGTTAGCAACAGCAGCAGTCAGAATGGAGGAGAGGAACCGCAAAGTCAGCTAGAACACAGGAGAGCAGATAGCCATTGTGTGGACACGCCTTTTACAGTCAGTGCAATCATAAAACCAGCTATTGTATGCATGCAATAGTATTACTGAAGTAGTAAATCAGACCAATTCTACGATTACTTCTACAATTCTACCATTATTACTATCATACTACCAATGGACGTAGGGAATAGCAGGCCAGTGGGTCCTGTGCCCACCAATAATGATCTGGCTACCACCCGAGATTCCAATGAATCGGTCCATCAACTCTACCAAATCCAGTCTACTACACCATGCAACCTATTGCCGAAGAAGAGGAATTTGAGCAATTACTTATGTTACCTCACTATAAAAGAAGTCAAGCAAATGTAATCAGACTCCATCAACTAAGAAAACAGAAACACCTCTGAATACATCAACTTTCAACTTTTCAATGGTTACTCAGACTTACCTCCCCAACCAAAGGTGAACAAGAGGACATCTTTCGCTATAGAAACTACTGTCTCCTAAATCGCAACAGCTCTACTTTCTCATCCAGACATATCATTACTCCTCCCCAGACTCAGTCACTAACTCGTTCACAGACCACCATTTCTGTGGTATAATCGATTCTAATTGAATCCCCCCTTACATCATCCATATTACATCATATTACACAATAGTAATAACACATAAGTCCACTACACTACATCTCTCTTTCTAAGGGGAATATCTATCAGGTGGATGAATGACTGTGCCAGTTTGTGATCGGGTCATTATTCGGTGTGGTGGAGCCTGTGGTGGGTCACGATCACTGGAAAGGTTTGTAGGTCTGTCAGCTGTGGATCTGTCACTCTCATCTGAAGCAGTTTCCGATTGATCAGCAATACTTTCATCTTCATCCATTGGACCACTGTCCTCCACAGAAGGGTCTGGTTGGACATTAAGTTGTATGCGGTTTCTTTGCAGCTGTCCTGTAGGTGTTTGTATTATATAAGACCGGGGTGTGTCTGCATCTGAGAGTACTGTTCCGGGTACTATGTCTCTACCTTTTGTCTTCACCCACACATCTGTGCCCTCAGGAAGTGGTACTGAAGGGTAGGCCCTGTGGCGATGGTCAAAATCTCTCTTCTGTCTTGCCTTGAAAATCGTATCTTGCTCTTTAAACTCCTTTAGGTAAGACCACTTAGGAATCAAATTCTCTTCCCTCTGTGGCAGGTCGGTTTGCAGCTGTCTTCCCATAAGCAGTTCTGCTGGGCTCCTCCCACACCATGGAAGTGGTGTCGACCGATAGCTCAAGAGGGCCAAGTGAGGGTCGCTGGACAGCCTAAAGAGCTTTTTTACTGTCTGTACCCCACGCTCCACATGACCATTGCTTTGGGGATAGTAGGGGCTACTTGTGATATGTTGGAAGTTATACTTCTGTGAGAATTGGAAGAACTCTAATGAAGAGTATTGTGGGCCATTATCACTCATAACCGTCTCGGGAATCCCATGTCGAGCGAAAATATCCTTCAGTGCATCAATGATGTTGAGGGAGGTAGTACTAGTGAGTTTCACCACTTCAGGGAATCTGGAAAAATAGTCCACTGTCAGAAGATAATTGGCCCCATTGTTGTGAAAAATGTCAGTTGCAACCTTTTGCCATGGATAAGATGGTAGTTTAGTTGAAATCAGTGGTTCACTCTTGGGTGTGAACTCTTTCGCACACTTTGGACATTGTTTGACAAAGTTGGTGAGTTGGTGTGTTATACCAGGCCACCAAACAGCAGCTTTTGCCCTCAGATGGCAACGTTGTATTCCCAGGTGGCCATTGTGGATTTTTGTAAGCGTAAGTTTCTGCATGGACTTTGGAACCACAATACGATTTCCATTAAGCAACAAATTACCACAAATAGTTAGCTCTCCTCTTGAACTCCAATAAGGAGCAATCTCTGCACTCAGCCCCTTTTTGTCTTTTGGCCACCCATTTCTGCAATAATTGGCTATAGCTGAGCAAACAGGATCAGTAGCTTGTGCATCGCTGTACTCTTTTATGCGATTCTTCCCGGCTGGCAAATCTGCAATGATAGCCTCAACCAGTAGCTCTGCTTCATCTTGCCATGATGTGCTGCTGCTCTCAGTTGATGCTACAGGTGCTCGAGAAAGAGCATCTGCCGTATAAAGCAGCTTACCAGGGACATGAACAATGGAGTAGTCAAACCTTGTCAGACGCAGACGAAATCGAAGCACTCTTGGAGGTAGGCTATCGAGGTTCTTGGACCCTAGCAAGGGTATTAATGGCTTGTGGTCAGTCTCTATAATAAACCTCCTGCCCAGAACATATACAGAAAATCTCTCGCAAGCCCACGTTACAGCCAAGGCTTCTTTCTCGATTTGGGCATAATGGCGTTCAGTCTGGGTCATGGACTTGGAAGCAAAAGCAACAGGTTTCCACAGTGCTCCACATTTCTGAAGCAGGACTGCCCCCAAGCCGTATGATGATGCATCAGCAGAAATTTTTGTTTCTGCCTCCAGATTATATGGAACTGGTACTGTTGGCAATGTCAGTTCCTTTTTCACATCATCAAAGGCTTTTTCTTGATCTGGGCCCCAAACCCATTCTTGGTTTTTGCTTAGCAGAGCTCGTAGTGGCTGAGTCATTTCAGCTAGGTGGCTGGAAAACTTCCCCAATTGGTTAATCATACCCATCAGACGTCTGAGTTCCGTGACATTAACTGGATTTTGGAGATTCAGAATAGCAGAAACCTTTTCTGGATCACCCTTTCCATCAATTAGATGTCCCAGGAATTTTATTTGAGTTTTCCCAAACTCACACTTTTCCAAGTTAAGTGTTGCTCCTGCTACTTGGATGCGTGTCAGAGCAGCCTCTAGCCGTTTGTCATGTTCTGCTTGGTCTTTAGCGAAGATCAGAACATCATCCATCAAACACAGAACCCCATTAAGTCCTGTCAAGATATGATTCATTCTTTTTTGAAAGTGTTCTGGAGCACTCGATATCCCAAATGGCATTTTATTAAAGCAGTAACGACCATAAGGGGTGATAAATGTTGTTAATGGTCTTGAGCTCTGAGAGAGTGGTATCTGCCAGAAACCACTGTTTGCATCTAGCTTACTGAATACCTTGGCTTCAGAGAGCTGGGCCAGTATTTCATCCACTTTTGGTAATGGATGAACCTCTCTGATAACATTCTCATTTAATGGTTTAAGATCAACACAGATCCTGATAGCACCTCCTTTCTTTGGAGCTACCACCATTCCCGCACACCACAGGGTTGGTTCGTCCATTTTCGATATTACGCCCATTGACTCCATCTTATCTAACTCCATCTTCACCTTCTGGCGGAGAGGCAGAGGAACATTCCTTGGTGTAAAGAGGCAGAAGGGTTTTGCATCTGGTTTCAACTGAATGTTGTACTCATCCCCTAAGTTCCCCAATCCCTGGAAGACTGCTGGAAACTTTTGTAGTACACGTGCTCTTAGGTCATCAATCGCCTCTACCCTAGCTGCAAGGTTAAGGGCAGTAATAGCAGGTAGGCCCAGTAAATTGGAACTCAGTCCTTTTACAACATACACAGTCTGCACAGATGCTCTATTGTTCTTGTACCACAACTTTGCCTTACAATGCCCCAGTACCTGTAAAGGGCAATGTGATGCACCAAACAGCATCTTGTCTGGAGCATGAAGTGCAGGTTGGCCAACGTTTCTGTATGTCTTCTCTGAGATGACAGAAACTTCTGCTCCAGTATCCAACTTAAACTGCACTCCATGTCTACCCCATTTAAGCTCAGTAAACCATCCGGAGCCTGATTTCCCCAAGACAGCATCTAGGTAGACCTTTCCCTCCTGATTCTGATAAGACACCTCCTGAATTATTTTAGACCGACATACTGAGCTGAAATGACCTCTTTTATGGCACCGATGACAGATTGCCCCATTTGCTGGGCACTGCTCTGGTGGATGTTGACCTCTTCCACAATATGAACATCTTTTTCGTTCACGACATTGTCCAGATGTATATGAAGTAGGTTTCTGTTTTCCAAATCCACCCCTGGGTCCTTGATCCTTGCGCTTTGGCTTGATTTCATCCACACAGCTATCGTCCTCTTCTGCTGAAAGTGTGTAGTCCTTGTGCTTTGGCTTGATTTCATCCACACTGCTATTATCGTCCCCCACTCGAAGTTGCTGTTGTTGCTCCTGCACAGCTTCTGCTTGTCGAACCATTCTTTTCGCCTTCTCCAATGTCAATTCCGAATCAAGCTGTAGACGCTCAGATAGTTTTACGTCTCGAATCCCCACCACCAATCTGTCTCTCATCAGTTCCTCTGTTAAACTGCCATAGTTGCATCTTTCTGACATTCTGTACAGCTCCATTATGTATTGTTCAGCGGTTTCACCCTCGAGTTGGTTACGCCGATTGAAGCGCGCTCTTTCAAAGATAACGTTACGACGCACCTGAAAAAACGACTCCAACTTGTATAGAACTGTCGCATACACCGTCCTTTCCTTTTCCTTAATATTTGTCGATGACAGTACAGCCTCCGCTTCCTCGCCAAGACAATACATAAGGGTACTTACTTGTTTTAGTTCATTTTCTTCAGCTAGTCCGGATGCCTGCCGAAATTGTTCAAATCTCCCCTTCCAACGAACCCAGTCGTCCGGATTTTTAAAGTTAAACGGCTCTGGCGGTTGTAAACGAATACCAGCCATCCCACCGCTGCCACCATGTGGTATAATCGATTCTAATTGAATCCCCCCTTACATCATCCATATTACATCATATTACACAATAGTAATAACACATAAGTCCACTACACTACAATTTCAACCTATTCCTACCTCTCCCCAGATTAATATTCCTACTTCTTATCAACATACTTTCACTACTACTCCTCCCTAAACTGCTCTCAACCATACTCAACCTACTTACTATCAACATACTACTACTCCCCAGACTGCTCTCAACTATACTCAACCTACTTTCTATCAACATACTACTCCTCCCCGAAATTCTCATTCCAGTCCCTGTCAAACAACATACACTCATCCCCAGATCACTTTATCTTCAACTAACTCTACTTGGTCATCCTTTCACTTTCCTATCACTCCTTCCCCTAGTATCACTCTACCCACTCAAACCTCTACCATTCTACCACCAACCTCTACCACTCTACCATCTACTACCACTCAAGCTTGCACCATACCTACTACTCCTTCCCAGTATATGTTCTCATCCTCTCATCCTCCTCCTAATCTACCTATTTCTACTATTCTAACTCTACTCTCTACTCCACCCACCTCTATCTCTCCTCTTCCTCCTACTTGTACTCTTTCATCCTTAGCTACTTGTACTCATTTGTCCACAGCTGCTTCCACTCATTCTCAACCTATTCTACACTCTACTATACCATCTGCTCTGAATCCACATTCTACTACCACCTCACTAGTATCTACTACTTCAACTCACACTACTTCTACGGCCTACTTACTTATTACCTCCTCATCCTACATACTTGTTGCCTTCTTCTTTACTATTTACCCATTCCCATCTATGCACCTCATCATTTTTAAATCTTCTGATTCTCATTATATCTACTTCTCCTCGGTGAAATTGTTCAAAAGGGATCATTCATTCCAAGGAGATCATCGAAGAGAAAAGATCAATTAAACTTTAATCATTTATCAAACCCACAAGATCTTTGTGAACTATTAGTGTATATATTGCATGTGTTTCTTTGTTATTTCTGCAACTTATGAAGGCCGCTCTAATTAAACTTGTTTCAAAAATCTTTTTTTTTTTTATAAACCAAGGATTAGGGAGGGATTTGGGGGCAGTGGTTGCCCCAATCAACAACCACCATTCAGTTAAATCAGACTAATTCTATATCTACCATTACTTCTACAATTATACCATTATTACTTCCATTCTAGCTACCGACATAGGGATTAGCAGGCTAAGCTAGTGGGTCCTGTGCCCACCATTAACAAACAAATTTGTTTTGTAATTCTTTCATGAGATTTTAACAAACAAATACATGTACATACCCATACTAATGGGGTATCTGAATTACACAGTAGTAAAATAATGTACATGTAATTCCCGATAATGTACTAGTAATCCCCATAATATATCAGTGTTGTACGTGCAATGATACAATTCTAATCCGTTGATAAATTCAGATGTATTCAACCTCATTTGAGGTTAGATGTTCAGTAAGGTGCAGCATGTATTATTATTATTATTTTTTGAGAAATGTAATAATACTAATATATACATAATAGCATAATAAACAGGGAATACAATTATACAGATACATTGGGATAAATAAACAAACAACATGATGCTTATCCTAATACTCACTCACTCACACAATATACATATTATTAAAAAAAACTCTTCCTCTTCACTGCCCATCTTCATTGTTCCCACACAGAAGCTGCATTGCCACGTTGGATGGCAACTGAGAGTCTCTGAGTGAGATATGCAAAGGAGTTGGCTTCTCCAGACACCTGCCTCAATCGATGTCCCAAACCTTCCAGGAACTCCATTGTCTTTGGTCCAAAAACTCCACTTGTTTCTATTGCCACTGGAGTGAAAAAGTAGTGTGAGTCAAGGTGTTGATACTTCTGCGTCTCCTTTTCTTCTGCCTGTTGAGCAACTGCTCCAACTTGCTTTGCAGCAATTGTGGAGCAAGAAGGTGCAAAAGTATCCGGACACGTTGCATCCCACACCAGAAGTTGGCCACACTTCCAAGGGACGATTGAGACACCATCAGGTTGCTTCCCATCTGAACGATACAGGCTCCAGACGTGATGCAACATGTGCTGCAACCAAAGCTCTGTATATGATGTCATTGACAGCTGAATGGCGGTGGTGGTGTCCTGCACTCTTTCTGCAGCTTAAGCCATGTGTGGCAAACTGAGACACCTCTGCCCCACAGTGTTGGCGGGTATGGCTTTTACATAGAGGTAGTCCCAGACGGAGACCCATAGATATTCTCATAGTAGCATTATCCATACATAGTCTCAGTGATATAACTGGCAGGGCATTTAACCATGCACCAGACTCCTTACAGGATGCTGTTAGGAAACGAGCCTGGTGCATTGGATCAGATGAGTCTGTAAATAGTGTATCTGCAATAGCATATACTCTGAGTGAGTCCCATGTTTTCTGATGATGAGCAGCAGCATCAGTGGGGGGTTGTTCTTGGCACCCTTGGGACCATGCAGCAAGAGCCTCATCCACATAGCTGAGCTGAGGTGGTTGCATATTTGCTGGTAGAATTAGGTGAGCAGACCGGAGGAGGCAGCAGCTGAAGCCAAGAAGGCAGAAGGTGCAAGCTGCACAGCGCTCCAAATGCCAAGCCCACCATGACACACAGGCAAAGTGGATTGTATCCAAGAAGGGTCACTTTCAGCCAGTTGGATATTAAAAGAGCTACAGACCGTTGCTCTGAGTTCATCATCATAAATTTTTAAACTGGATGAGAGAAAACAAGGTGATGTTCTGAGAAAGTACAGCAGTTTAGGGATGGCCAAAGAGTGATGCAATAGGAGATAGGCATCATGACTGGTTAAGTAATGGAGTCTCTCACGAAGGCACTTCAGCATGGTAGTCTTGGCATCAATGGCAACTGTGATGGAACCAATATCTCCAATTGGTGAACCCGATAGTGTGGCATCAGCTGGATTAACCACACGTATCCCAGATAAAGCAGACTGTACAGTGGCAACGAAATCAGGGTTGATACTTATAACTTCAGATTTCTGGGGATTGAGGTCGAGACCAACAATTCCAGCTTCTTTCTTGATCACCTCAATATCATGAAGAACATCTGACAGAGCCCCTCCCAGAGTGCAATCATCTAGATAAAAGATGCACAATTCAGACTTCAGCAGAGAGTGGCCCAAGAGGATCCCCTTGCTGGACCCCCTCTGATGACTGTATGATTTTGTCACTCCAAAACAAAGAGGAGGGGGAATAATATACAGAATGAACAAAAGGATAAATATCGGGAGCCAAGCGTTGCACAGCCTCGAGCATTTTATCCCTGCGAATAGAATTGAAAGCATTTGTGAAGTCCAATTTCAGTAATACTTTGTTGGGTCCAACTCCCTTGCTAACTCCATAACCAAGTTGACCTGGAGATAACAACGTGGCCATTTCAACTATCACTTTTCCACTGGCCACCTTTGCTGCAAGACGACGGAGAGTACAGCCAACTGCTATTGGTCTGATCCCTCCTCCTTTCTTTATTTTTATTCTAAAGCAGCTAACGGCCTTACTCATTAATTATAAGAAAGCAGCCAACCACAGCAGTCAAATCACTTATTCTAATTTAAGCCCGAGAAAGAAATTTCTAATATACCACAGGAGAATAGGCATCTGCTTATATGTTGAACAACATTTTCCTGCAATGAATGAAAGAATCAAAAAGCACAATGTTGCCTTTGAAAGCAGGTGTGTAGTACTGGGGGGTGAACACCAACAACAAGAGGTCCATAAGAAAGAAAGTGGATAACATTGGTTTACAGAATGGTGAAATATGCATAAAAAAAAAGAAGATGACAGGGACGAATGAGGTTTGTAAGGGTAAAAAATTGCGTAACGATGAACATTGTAGGACAGGGTAATCTGCGTCACGGTCCTCTTAGTAAAAATTAAATAGCGAAGTGAGGCGATTGGTCGATGTAAACTGTGCATAGAACAGGAGGGAAGACTATTTTTGTCCTTCTCATTTCCATATCAATTACTATCTAATTAAGAAACCAACCCCTTGTTGTGAACTTGTTGATAAATCTGTTACTAAGGCTGTATCATTAAAATTATGCCATGCATGCTCCAACCACTATAAAAAGAGAAAATACAGGTTTTGCACATCTACCATAAGTGAATGAACTGGTTCGAAATAGCATGATGCGTGAAACAATTTATAGCTAATCCAATGTAATGATCTTTTTCTCTTTATCATTTACCTATTGAAACAAGCCATCATTATTGGATACCATCTCTTACTAGCTTCAATGATGAGGACCATGAGGATATCAAGGAAGGAAAATGGCTAGAAGCTATTGCAGGCCAAACATAGCACCATTGGTGGACTTCAGAACACTTTATTAGCTAAGAACATGCAATTCCAAATCGAAAGCGGAAGGTTTGTCCAAATTTTGAATGTATCTGGGAGTCACTGGATAACAATAGCTAATTTTGGATGTGTTCAAGGAGAGGTAGCTGTGTTTGATAGCATGGGGCATACTGACCTATAACCCAAGAGGTCCAGCAGCATATTGCTGCTTACTCCTACTAACAAAATAAAACTGATATTTCAATCAAGTAAGTTCAAAGACAAATGGATTCTAACAATTGTGAGCATTTGCCATTGCGTTTGCAGTATCTATTTGCTTTTCAGCAAGTCATAGCAATTTATCATATGATCATGCTTGTTTGAGACTCTGCCTTATTAAATTTTTGCATTTCTGGAACCATGGAGCCATTTCCAGCAAAAGAAAAGAAGGCGCAACGACCTTACTGCCACGTCTGTACAGTACGACGTTTACTGCAGCTGCAGGCTAATGAAGGGAAATGACAAAATGGCACGATGCGACCGTTGCCTTGAATGGTACCACAAAAGGTGTGAAGGAATTCCAGCTTCTGTGTCCATTAAAACTTTTATAAATGGTTTTTTTTTCTCTTTGCTTCGCTTTGTAATGTTTGCAAGAACACAAATTTGTGCGTGTTTATTTATGTATATCCAATTGCGTGCTATTGTTCATCATCAATCGTGCTTCAACACTCCTAGAATTTATTTGTCGATATTGACGTATAGGACCTAAATGAGCAGCGTAGGACCTAATTCGGCAGCCTAAAGTGGTCCTAGGACCGTTTCAGGCAGAGCCTGCTTTAGCCCACAGAACCAAGACGAGCTTCCTGAAATGGTCCTAGGACCATTTCAGGATAGGATCAAATCAGCCATCTGGTCGCACAAGGTAATACCCACAGCAATTATACATCATATATTTAAAAAGGCCATATTCCACTGCACTCTGCCCAAAGGTGGATACAGGATTAATCCGGGGGGGGGGGGGGGGGGGGGGGGGAGGGGGGGGGGGGGGATAAGGAAGCTCTGGCCCTGAAAAAAAATTTTGAGCCTTGAATTCCTGGTTTCGATACTTTTTTCACACCTTCCGTTGAACAGTAAGTGTTACATTTTTAGCATCACACCTAAATTTTAGCAGGTCAGTGTCTTTGCAATA
>OX442423.1:2790632-2843825 GCA_949361645.1 Spongilla lacustris | reverse complement strand
GTATCCACTTTTTTCACACCTTCAGTTGAACGGTAAGTGTTACATTTTTAGCATCACACCTTAATTTTAGCAGGTCAGTGTCTTTGCAATATTAGCGATATTGATATCAATTCGTGATTCATCTTTTTAAAAAGGGGATCCGCGGCTTTGTAGCACGCGCCTTGTGGCTCAGTTATGAATATCAGTAGTAGGTAATACGGGGGTTCTGGACCAGGATATGCATACAGGGGTTTACAGCAATTACAGTTTCAACTACAGGAAAAAAAAGTCGTGGCATGAACTGTCATCATGTAAAAGCGTTGGACCAACCATGATTGGCTTTCACTTCTTTCTTGACTTCAACTTGCACATTTTATAAATAATTTTTGTATCAGTTGAAAGTAATTTAATAGTGGCCTATATATTAATACCCGTTGCTTATCCTTTTACAGCCTGAAAAAGAGCGAAATTCTCACTTTATTCACGTCTTGTATGCTGTAAACATTATACATGCTAATAAGAATATATGATCTGCTAAAGAACCTTCTTTCTACATACCGAGGAAAAAAAAAAAAAAAAAAAATTGCTGGAATGAAGCCATCTCAGATATCCAGTAGTCGTGGAATGTGTACAAAACATAAATAAATGTAGTACAGCTGTTTAGCCGAATTTGGTATTTCATTACTCATTGTGCAGAACCCAAATTGCTTTATAAAGTCTAACCAAGTCTACTTCATTTACTGCTGTAGAGTGGGTCTGGGTACTAGGTTATAATTGCAATGTAAAACTAAATCATGTTCACAGAGATGGTGTGGAATCTTCTTGAGTGGAGGAGAGATTTCATCCATTATGAGGCAATTGATTATCACTCCAAGAGTTACACAGGTCACAGGCTCACTTACTTTAGAGCTAGATAATTGGTAATTGGGTTTAAAATGAACAATCTACATATGTATACTAATAGCCCGTATGCTGCAAATGGGCTGATAATTACGAAATACTACATTACATAGTTTCAAACTGAGCAAAGTGAAATTCATTCCGCACATTGATTTGTATTAAATTTGCCCTTGCTGCATTGCTATAGGAGAGTGTCCTGTGTGTACACATCGCCTCATCCTGTGCTCATGCAGATAAAGTATTCATGTACACATACGTCACTAAGCTGATGGCAAACAGTAATTAGCCCCCTCCCCCCACACTGAAAGTATGTACTACACTGAGTACTCATGTGGGAACGTATACATTCAAATTGATTCTATATATAACGCTCAGTGGAATTTTAGTCTAGGGACAAATATACTATGTGCTTATTTATTTGTTTTAAGGGTCACTAACACACACCACAGAATGAATGAGTGTACTTCTCTGAGTACATCAATGGGGCAGGGGGGGGGGGGGGGGGCGTGAAGGTATACAGCCCTGTATCCTGTACTTTAGCTTGTACTGTTTGTGATAACTCATATATACAGTATTGTACTTGTTTGGCATGCTCTAGGTTATATGTCATGTGCAGTGTACATGAATCATCACAAGTGCATGTGTACATTACATTCTATGTCTACCCCCCCTCCTTTTCCTTCCCCTGCATCACTGTCCTTCACCCACACACTTATGATACTGGATATTAGCACAGTGAGCATTAGCTGCTGAAGATGAAGAAGGAAGACATATATGTGCGTTATCTATGGATGATCAATGGAGCATGCTGTGCACAAATCATACACAGCATAACCTCATAACTGAGTGCATACATGCATGTTATATGCTTTAAAGAAAAACTGAATCATTTATGTTCACTGTGCTGGCTGATCGATATGACTTGTGCGAGAAAGGGGTTGCACTATGTGCAGACATATTGAACAAGTACTGATCGAAGAATTGTATGCCGCACATGCATGTACACATTGTCTAGATCTCGTCTCGTATATTTATACTGTTTTAGTCCTCGAAGGCCTGACACTTTGCACTACTTCTTGGACACGCACACGCTTGCCTTTGGCGAACACGAGACATGCAAGAGCGCCGAGCTTTTTTTTTCACTGACGAGAAATCCGCCAGGCCAACTGAAAAGAATTCAATTTTACGTGTACTCCGGCAAGAGACGGCTGCATTTCGTTTGCAAACCTGGACTAATTCTTCACGACTATTTAACTTCGCGAAATTAAATGCGTTTGTGCAACAATGAACGACAAAATGCTATTAATGCAAATTATTAGGCGTTTAAAACTTGACATGCACAGCACCCGAACTTAATACATATATACCCGGATATGTGCACATACGTTGAAGGAAGAGAGCCATAGTGACACTTGCCACAAAGTATATTTGATAAGGAAATAGGTGTTTTGCAATAAATTTGTTGGAGGCCTAATACAGCTGCAAGAAGTGCATTTAGTACCTTCCCTTTCTTACTTGGACCCCAACTTTCAGTCTGCAATGAAACTTGAATCTTCGAAACAAAGCACGTTCTTCAACACTGAATTCACTGAAAATCTTATTGTGTAAAATGATCAATGGATTAACAAAACCATGCACAACTTGAACGTAAAACATGAACACACTCTTCATCGTAACTATGATAAAGATATGGATAATCATATTCTGACAGACTAATTTTAAAAGTGTCACATTTGAAGCAATCTTCCCAATAGCGTGCAAAATATTTTTTATCAGCCTGAACATTTTGTAACACTGCATTCACAGAAGGGTATTTCAGGTCCTCGATACCTTGAACTTCACGCATGTCCTCCAACATATCTAGCCAAACCCTCAACAGCCCTGGGGAAAACTTTGCACACTCATAGACAATGTGAGGATACTTTTTGCCATGGTAATGACCATCAATCATATTCTTGACTTCAGCACACTCCATTCGCTGAGCTTTTAAAAAGGGATTCAACACGTAACGGTCCATAGGTCTTCCACTGCCATGAATCACCAGAATACTCTCATTAACCCCTGAGAAAACTACAGTGCTATCACCACTAAAAAAGCAGTTCATTATTGAGGATACAACTGAATGGCGAATACTTTGTGGTGCATTACGAGGACATGCATTTGTGAGGTCATCAATTACAATAACAAGCTTCCAACTATTAAAATTTGGAATGACCTTCTTACATAGCTCATCAAAATGATTCCAATCTAGTTGTTTAGTGAAGGAAAAGGATTCAAAATCCGACCACTCTATTTTCATCCCTGTCGCTCTAGTGAGGGAGTGAATCATTCGAGCAAAAAAGAATGCTGGAATATTATCTTTCTCTGCTTCAAGAAATGGAGTTTCAGAACTGTAAGATATATTAATAGCCGACCATCCTTCTGAGCGAAGCCGTTCACACAGGCAGTCTAGGAAGAGTGACTTTCCCTGCCATGGACCAGAAATGACTGCATGAAAAGGATTGGCTTCCTTATAGGATGCTGTCCTTGTTATAATTCTTTTTACTAAATGCTCCAGTAAATTATTTCTATCTTTTCCCAGCATAACTTCACTACCAAAGATATGGTGTTTTGTCAATGGAGACCACTTAAGTGGCCCTTCAGATGAAATGGAGTCACGACAATCATACCATTCAGCAAATCCTGTGCATAAAATGATGTACAAACGCAATTAGCATTGGTGAAATATTTGTGACCTTGGTATACATTCTTCATTTATAAGATACTGAACACCTGGTTTACATAGGATGTGAACTTAAGTACTCAATGAGAATGTTGCTGGCACAATAGAGATAATATATCGAGGGATTGGAAACTCATCAATTGCACCTTTGAATGCAATGGTCATGCAAATCACACTATCAAACTTGTCAAAAGGGGCAGAGTTGGGTCAACCAAGGTAGAAAGATGTGTTTTTCCCACAGTAGGCATATGATCTGTCCATTTTTATGCATTCTCTGATTGTTTGACACTTATACTTGTTGGATAAACTATTCTGAGCCATTGTGCCGTATCTACCGGCATTTTGTCTAGTCATGCATTATTAGGATAATAATTGAATTAATTACATATAATTACCCGTTAACTGATTAATGCACCATGTTGCTAGGCAACAGATAATTATACAGAGTTGATGGTGCTCTAAGTCTTCCGCACAAAATGCTGGTGATTGAGGTGTCCAGAGAGCAGCACAATAGAAGAATATGCAGAAGGCCAAGGCACTCTAAAAATCTCAATACTTACTACTTCAAGCGTTCATCATAACTTGTATGGATGCTCGTTGTTTCAATCAATTTCGTGAAGGCATTAATGCAAAACAACTACGCTAGCTTATAACATCGATAACTATGGCATAGACGATAAAACGGCAACAAAGGAATTGATGGAAATGCATAAAGATCACATCAACGACCGCAGTGTTGGAAGGTAAGATGAAGGCGAGAAGAAATAACCGGTCGTTTGGCCTGGTATAAAATTTCAATATATGGGATCGAGGCAGCGAAAGGGAAGGGACCTAGAGCATATTTTTTCAAGTTTTCAAATTATTTCATTTTCAAAGATACACCTATGTCCTATACAACGTCTTTCTTACGCACTGGAAATTGGCCTGTCCATCACGGAGTTGAAGGGGCCTGAATTTTTAATTACGAATACATTTTCATTGCACACATGGACACTGATGCTTCTTCCTGGAAAGTTTTACAATATGCGCTAAGTCCCTTTTCCCTGCCTCGACCCCATATATATATATATGCTTACAAATAAAAGATTTTATTCAGTTGGACGTCATGACATGGAAAAGTGGTGTGGACCCTGTAACCTTTGAGGGTCCATATTCGAGCAAAAAAGAATGCTGGAATATTATTTTTCTCTGCTTCAACTTATAGAGATTCAGAACTGTAAGATATATTAATAGCCGACCATCCTTCTGAGCAAAGCCGTTCAAACAGGCAGTCTAGGAAGAGTGACTTTCCCTGCCATGGACCAGAAATGACTGCATGATAAGGATTGGCTTTCTTATAGGATGCTGTCCTTTTTTACTAAATGCTCCAGTAAATTATTTCTATCTTTTTCCAGCATAACTTCACTACCAAAGATATGGTGCTTTGTCAATGGAGACCACTTAAGTGGCCCTTCAGATGAAGCGGAGTCATGATATACAAACACATTTAGCATTGGTGAAATAATATTTGTGACATTGTTACACGTGTGTACATGCATGTACCGGTGTATTTTGCCCACATGGGCTTTCTACAGTACATGTGGGCGAAATATATGGCTGTGTGTCATACACTAGTGGATGTGTGTGCATGTCTTACAGTCAGGGAGTGATGACAAGCCTGGGGGAGGCGCCCAGGTACTCATAGCCATACACATATGAGGAGTTGGACATCCTGACAATGCAGTCATCTATGGCTGGGTCCCAGTAGTAGCGCATGTTCTTGACCCACTCAAAGTCCTGGGGACCAGACACCTGAGGACATAATGGAATTATGGTAACATCTAAAAAACATGTTCTGTGTGCCTGAAAAAAAAGTGCCTATGCACACACATGAGGTACATGTACCAGTGAGGCCAGCCCCTGCACACACATGAGGTACATGTACCAGTGAGGCCAGCCCCTGCACACACATGAGGTACATGTACCAGTGAGGCCAGCCCCTGCACACACATGAGGTACATGTACCAGTGAGGCCAACCCCTGCACACACATGAGGTACATGTCCCAGTGAGGCCAGCCCCTGCACACACATGAGGTAGATGTACCAATGAGTCCAGCCCCTGCACACACATGAGGTACATGTACCAATGAGGCCAGCCCCTGCACACACATGAGGTACATGTATTAGTGAGGCCAGCCCCTGCACATACATGAGGTACATGTACCAGTGAGGCCAACCCCTGCACACACATGAGGTACATGTACCAGTGAGGCCAGCCCCTGCACACACATGAGGTACATGTACCAGTGAGGCCAGCCCCTGCACACACATGAGGTACATGTACCAGTGAGGCCAACCCCTGCACACACATGAGGTACATGTCCTAGTGAGGCCAGCCCCTGCACACACATGAGGTAGATGTACCAATGAGTCCAGCCCCTGCACACACATGAGGTACATGTACATGTACCTCATGTGTGCGAAGGGGTTGGCCTCACTGGTACATGTACCTCATGTGTGTGCAGGGGTTGGCCTCACTGGTACATGTACCTCATGTATGTGCAGGGGCTGGCCTCACTAATACATGTACCTCATGTGTGTGCAGGGGCTGGCCTCATTGGTACCAGTGAGGCCAGCCCCTGCACACACATGAGGTACATGTACCAGTGAGGCCAACCCCTGCACACACATGAGGTACATGTACCAGTGAGGTCAGTCCCTACACACACATGAGTTAAATGCACCAGTGAGGCCAACCCCTGCACACACATGAGGTACATGTACCAGTGAGGCCAACATGAGGTACATGTACCAGTGAGGCCAACCCCTGCACGCACATGAGGTACATGTACCAGTGAGGCCAACACTTGCACACACATGAGGTACATGCACCAGTGAGGCCAACCCCTGCACACACATGAGGTACATGTACCAGTGAGGCCAACCCCTGCACACACATGAGGTACATGTACCAGTGAGGCCAGCCCCTGCACACACATGAGGTACATGTACCAGTGAGGTCAGTCCCTACACACACATGAGGTACATGTACCAGTGAGGTCAGTCCCTACACACACATGAGTTAAATGCACCAGTGAGGCCAACCCCTGCACACACATGAGGTACATGTACCAGTGAGGCCAACATGAGGTACATGTACCAGTGAGGCCAACCCCTGCACGCACATGAGGTACATGTACCAGTGAGGCCAACACTTGCACACACATGAGGTACATGCACCAGTGAGGCCAACCCCTGCACACACATGAGGTACATGTACCAGTGAGGCCAACCCCTGCACACACATGAGGTACATGTACCAGTGAGGCCAGCCCCTGCACACACATGAGGTACATGTACCAGTGAGGTCAGTCCCTACACACACATGAGTTAAATGCACCAGTGAGGCCAACCCCTGCACACACATGAGGTACATGTACCAGTGAGGCCAACCCCTGCACACACATGAGGTACATGTACCAGTGAGGCCAACCCCTGCACACACATGAGGTACATGTACCAGTGAGGCCAACCCCTGTACACACATGAGGTACATGTACCAGTGAGGCCAGCCCCTGCACACACTGGAAACTAGGTTTGTAATTAGAACATTACGGTAAATACCACGTCAGTAATCGAAACTACCTCATTAAGGAAGGCATATGTTCCAACGTTGTCGGTACATGTACCCTTAAATGTATAGATAAATATAAACTATTTTTAAAAAATGCCTACGCATTCTTTCTTCTAAACACTCGGTACGCACTCACCAAATAAAACTTAACAATACTGCGCAAGTACTTTATATACGGTTACGCGGGAGCGAAAATGAAAGTAGCCTTACAAAGCTCGTTCGAGCGGACTTCGGGAACGACAGATTAAGGTAGGCATCCTATATCTTCACCATCAAACATGGAGCAACAAGAAAGCACAGTCCTTAATCCTTAACGTATTTTCTGTAGACCCCAAATTGTTCTGTTTTTTATATGAATAAACAACACGCGTTGCGGTTGTTTTACTATATGTATACGTGCGTTTGTTAACAGATTATCACATGACACAAGTACAGCTACACTGCAGGATGGTGCCAAAAGGTTGTTAAAGTAAAGACCAAATGACTGTAAATCTATGCTGCAAAATTCATTTGGTATTGATGCCAACAATGATGACTAGTTGACTTCCTGAACATTTATGTCCATCTTGCAAATTTGTATTAGTCATGCAGAAGAAAATTCACTACAAATGTGGCGCTGTTTCCTTTCAGTGGAGATGCATTGAGATCTGGAATGAAGGTAGGTGACTTCACATGAGCCCTTGCAAAACGCCCTACTCCACACAAGCCTAAAGCCATTCTCCACACAGGCCTAAAGCCCTTCTCCACACAGGCCTAAAGCCCTTCTCCACACACGCCTAAAGCCCTTCTCCACACAGGCCTAAAGCCCTTCTCCACACAGGCCTAAAGCCCTTCTCCACACACACCTAAAGCCCTTCACCACACAGGCCTAAAGCCCTTCTCCACACAGGCCTAAAGCCCTTCTCCACACACGCCTAAAGCCCTTCTCCACACAGGCCTAAAGCCCTTCTCCACACAGGCCTAAAGCCCTTCTCCACACACGCCTAAAGCCCTTCTCCACACATGCCTAAAGCTGTTCTCCACACAGGGCTAACTCCCAGGCCCAACCCCCTTTCCTATACAGAGTCAGATCCAATGTCCTTCCTCTCACACAGGCCCAACCCCTTCCTCCCACACATATACTACCTCATTTACAGTTCCAGGAGGCAGTGTCACCAGTCCGCACATTCTGCTGGACAAGGGAGAAGGAAGCATGTTCTGGTGGACTGCACCCCTTTGAGCAAGGTTCAGCTTATTAAATAACGGCATAATGTTGGAGTGAGAGACAACAGGGGGAGGGGGTGGGGGTACAAACCAGTATAGCAACAAGAGAGGACTGCAGCCTTAAGAGCCTGGTGTGGGCGGCCAGTGACTCCTGCAAATTATGGCTAGAGATCTTTGCGGCCTCCAATTTGCCGCCTCTGATATGTGACCTGAAAATATTTACAACATACAACATTTCATGTGTGTGTGTGTATGTGTGTGTGTGTGTGTGTGTGTGTGTGTGTGTGTGTGTGTGTGTGTGTGTGTGTGTGTGTGTGTGTGTGTGTGTGTGTGTGTGTGTGTGTGTGTGTGTGTGTGATCAAGGACAGATGTCAAAGTCTCAAGAATGAAAGTCAGCAACAAATGGACACATACAGGTGGCATAGGGGTAAATGGGCCGCATCTAACTGATATACACAAAAGAAAGCTTTTTAAAAGGGGGGAGGGATGGGGGAAGACGGGTGAGAAGAGGGAAAGGGTGACACCTGGCTTGCCTGACCAGCTTGGACTGATCTGTCACCACTGATTTGCTCTGCTGCATTGTGATCTCCTCCTTCCCAGTACCAGAAGGCAGAGACAGTAGTATCCTGCATGGCTTTAGGCCAGCTGGAGAGTAGTATGCTTCTGCCTGCAGTGCAGTCCTCTCCAGTCGGGGGTGGCCTTATACAGTGTGGGGTCCTAACCCTTTCCTCAGGCTGCTAACATATGCAATGTCCAACTATACACTGCAATACCAAACAAAGTACCAGTAGAAAGGCTGAGGTGGACTCATGAAGGAACATTTAGTCTGCATATAGCAGCTATACCCTTTCCCAAGAGGTCACTTGATGATACCTACTGCTAGGCTACAATAGTATCGTTTTTACACGTCCACACATGCAAGTACGATCACACGCTACAAAATCAAATTCGATCAAAATGGCCGATTCGCCATAGCTTAAAAACCACTTCAGAAAATGCGTTAAGCTTAGCTCTAGGCATAAACTGGTAGCACAATCTGTGCAGCTTACCACGAAAGGTCTATTTCCGAAATTCTACGTTCCAAAGACTGAAGCTAACGATTTGTTCTCCGTATGTCCCCAAAAATCGATCCGAGGTGGCTGCATTCGGGTGGCAACAGGTACGCAGTATCACACTAAAATCACGTGATTTAAACTGTTTTACAAAGTTCAGAGGTGTGCCAAATCATGTTAGAGTATTGATGTGTTTATTCTCTTCATGTCCTTTGTTGTACAGCAAATTCCACAAGTCATCGGTTGTCCGGGTGTTGCCATGGGGACTTACGTTCATTTCAAAATTTCTGGGCGTAGGGCTTAATTTCCACGATTTCAATGCGAGCAAACAGCCGTGCAGTGAGGCCAATCCCTGCACACACATGAGGTACATGTATCAGTGAGGCCAACTTGCACACACATGAGGTATATGTACCAGTGAGGCCAGCCCCTGCACACACATGAGGTACATGTACCAGTGAGGCCAACCCCTGCACACACATGAGGTACATGTACCAGTGAGGCCAACCCCTGCACACACATGAGGTACATGTACCAGTGAGGCCAACTTGCACACACATGAGGTACATGTACCAGTGAGGCCAACTTGCACACACATGAGGTACATGTACCAGTGAGGCCAACCCCTGCACACACATGAGGTACATGTACCAGTGAGGCCAACCCCTGTACACACATGAGGTACATGTACCAGTGAGGCCAGCCCCTGTACACACATGAGGTACATGTACCAGTGAGGCCAATCCCTGCACACACATGAGGTACATGTACCAGTGAGGCCAACTTGCACACACATGAGGTATATGTACCAGTGAGGCCAGCCCCTGCACACACATGAGGTACATGTACCAGTGAGGCTACCTTGCACACACATGAGGTACATGTACCAGTGAGGCCAGCCCCTGCACACACATGAGGTACATGTACCAGTGAGGCCAGCCCCTGCACACACATGAGGTACATGAACACACTTCACCTCACCTTTTCTGCCACCATCTGTGTGACAATGTCCCTTGCATGGACATCAAGGGTGATGAGAGCTCCAATGATGGACCTAACCAGCTTGGGGAGCTCCCCACGAACCAGCTCAGCCAGCTTGTTCAGGTTCTGGTTTTACCACAGAGGAGGTGTGATTAGACTGACCTACTTTAGTTCCTCCCCATTTCTTACCTGGAAACACTGTTGTTCTGCCTCATTAACCCTCTGCAAGACGGTTCCCTCGCCAACCAGACACTCAGTGAGATCTCTGCTCCACATGATCTGGGAGACTGTCAGCACAACCTGAGTGTGTGTGTGTGTGTTTGTGTGTGTGTGTGTGTGTGTGTGTGTGTGTGTGTGTGTGTGTGTGTGTGTGTGTGTGTGTGTGTGTGTGTGTGTGTGTGATATATTTCACATGCTCATAATATGCACACCACAGCCCAGGTCACACATGAGGTCAGCTGAGGGCAGGCTAACTTTATCTGCATGAGGTGCAGCCACACAACAAAAGTATTACATCATCACATAAAGGTGCTGATAAAACAGAACAGGGTTTTGGAATGATGTAAAATTGTTGCTGAATTATAATTGCATGTGTCAGCTGCATGTAAGTGTCCCCTTGGCTCTCACCTGTCCAGCATGCCCAGTGACCCACTCATGGCAGGGCCTTGACTCATAGTCCCCTATGGAGGCCTTGGTCAGCTTCCTGAGGGAGATGACCATGGACTCCTCCAAAGCTGTCAGCCATGTCTCCAAGTTCCCTATTGCCTTAACCAGCTGCAATGGTGCGCAAGTGTTTGTGAGTGTGCGAGTGAGTGTTTGGTGTGTGTGTGAGTGAGTGTGTGTGTGAATGTGTAGTGAGTATGTGTGAATGTGTAAGTCATACTTTGGCACATTAAACCACCACATATGTAAAATATGTAAGCCATGTTTTTAATGCATGTGTGAATGGTAAGGGAGGAGGGAGTGGGTGAAGACCACACCTTCTGGAGGGGCACCCTCTCCTTCCCAGGTGATAACATGGCCAGGATGTCATTGGTGGCCACGGAGGCGGAGCCTAGCTCTGATCCTGGTGCAGAACCAAACTCCAGACTGCAGGAATATTGAAGACCACATTGTGAATGACAGCCAAGTGTGTGTGTGTGTATGTGTGTGTGTGTGCGCTTGTTATCACACACATACACACACACCCACATACACACACACACAGCATCTGGTTGGAGCTCTTCAAAGGACACCTGAAGGAAGTATCAGCACATCAAGTGTATGCAGGACTTTCCCTCCTCCAGAAATGGTACCATCATCCATTTCTGGTATCTTTATGCCATTCTCTCTGGGACTCCCACAAGTTCTGCTAGATCTTGACCTCAGCATGTGTCTCCTCCAGCTCTTCAAACTTGGTCACCTCAACCTGTGCGTAGGGAGGGGGGGAGGGTAGAGTCACACACTTGCTGCAACACATGGCTAATCTTGAAGGTCTTTTGATATGTCTTGAAGGAGTAAGCCTTCTTCTGCAGGTCATCCAGGAGACCTCCAATGTACTGGGTAACCTTCTCAACCTCCGCTTCAGGGCTCAGGATCATGGGGTGTTCAATTAATTAAAACATGGTACCCTCCCCCTGTGTGGCCATACCTATGCCTGGGACTTGATCTCCTTTACCTCCTTGGTCAAGGCAGCTATGTCCTGGTCAAGATGATGGCAGAACTTGCTCACATACTGCTCACGATTGCTTGTGGCCTTGTCCACCGATTAGGATTTAAATATAATAATTAAAGATCCCATCCCCCCCCCCATGTGTGTGACCATACCTGTGCCTGGAAAAAACTTAGTGGATAGTATCCAGCTCCTAAAGACATTCGTACAAATCTGATACAATAATTCTCAGATCACATTCAAAATGTCTCAACACATTCAGTTTCAATGTACACAATATACATGTAGGTAAGGTCAAGCATACACATAGTCAATCATGAAGGTCACAATTCTAACACTGTGCTTCTTCTGCTGCTGAATTGGGAGTCATTACATCAGGAAGTACATAGAACAATGACGGGGACAAAATGGATATCCACTCCTTCTCATCGGCAATGCTATTTAACGACACACTAATTCCACGCTTCTTCAGTTTTCCAATGCATGTTTGTATGCTTTTAGCATTGGGTTCATGCTTGTGATTCAAATTGTATGAAACACCCTTTTCTCCAGAAGCACAAAATATGATGCATACTCCGTCCACATTGCAATCACCAAGTGGACTGGGTGTACTCATAATAGCATTCAGTAGCATGGATGCTTCATGGGACGGAGCATCATTGTCCCAACTTGTACGGTAATAATACTTGGTCACAAAGAACAAGATAACGACACTTTTTGTGTATTTGGCTTCCAGCACCCAAGCCAAATCACACCCAGCATTCGATGGATGAGAGGGATACAATAGCCCGTGCTTTTTGAGGGCCTCAACACCTTCCTTGCATCTCCTTACATGATGTCCAACATCATCAGGATGCGTACTCCCATGACATGGAAATGTTTCCAGATCTGTTATGAATGATTTTCGAAACTCAACATACGTTGAAGGAAGAGAGCCATAGTGACACTTGCCACAAAGTATATTTGATAAGGATATAGGTGTTTTGCAATAAATTTGTCGGAGGCCTAATGCAGCTGCAAGAAGTGCATTTAGTACCTTCCCTTTCTCACTTGGACCCCAACTATCAGTCTGCAATGAAACTTGAACCATTGAAAACAAAGCACGTTCTTCAACACTGAATTCACTGAAAATCTTATTGTGTAGAATGATCAATGGATTAACAAAACCACAACTTGAACGTAAAACATGAACACACTCTTCATCACAACTATGATAAAGATTTGGATAATCATATTCTGACCGACTAATTTTAAAAGTGTCACATTTGAAGCAATCTTCCCAATAGCGTGCAAAATATTTTTTATCAGCCTGAACATTTTGTAACACTGCATTCACAGAAGGGTATTTCAGGTCCTCGATACCTTGAACTTCACGCATGTCCTCCAACATATCTAGCCAAACCCCCAACAGCCCCGGGGAAAACTTTGCACACTCATAGACAATGTGAGGATACTTTTTGCCATGGTAATGACCATCAATCTTATTCTTAACTTCAGCACACTCCATTCGCTGAGCTTTTTTAAAGGGATTCAACACGTAATGGTCAGTAGGTCTTCCACTGCCATGAATCACCAGAATACTCTGATTAACCCCTGAGAAAACTACAGTGCTATCAGCATTAAAAATAGGGGTCATTATTGAGGATACAAAAGAATGGCGAATACTTTGTGATGCATTACGAGGACATGCATTTGTGAGGTCATCAATTACAGTAACAAGCTTCCGACTATTATAATTTGGAATGACCTTCTTACATAGCTCATCAAAATGATTCCAATCTAGTTGTTTAGTGAAGGAAAAGGATTAAAAATCCGACCACTCTATTTTCATCCCTGTCGCTCTAGTAAGGGAGTGAATCATTCGAGCAAAAAAGAATGCTGGAATATTTTCATTCTCTGCTTCAAGAAATGGAGTTTCAGAACTGTAAGATATATTAACAGCCAACCATCCTTCTGAGCGAAGCCGTTCACACAGGCAGTCTAGGAAGAGTGACTTTCCCTGCCATGGACCAGAAATGACTGCATGATAAGGATTGGCTTCATTATAGGATTCTGTCCTTGTTATTATTCTTCTTACTAAATGCTCCAGTAAATTATTTCTATCTTTTCCCAGCATAACTTCACTACCAAAGATATGGTGCTTTGTCAATGGAGACCACTTAAGTGGCCCTTCAGATGATATAGAGTCACGAAAATCATACCATTCAGCAAATCCTGTGCATAAAATGATGTACAAACACGATTAGCATTGGTGAAATATTTGTGACCTTAGTATAAATTCTTACATGAGATACTGAACACCTGGTTTACATAGAATGTGAACTTAAGTACTCAATGAGAATGTTGCTGGCACAATAGAGATAATATATCGAGGGATTGGAAACTCATCACTTGCACCTTTGAATGCAATGGTCATGCAAATCACACTATCAAACTTGTCAAAATGGGCAGAATTGGGTCAACCACGGTAGAATGAAGTATTTTTCTCACAGTAGGCATATGGTCTGTCCACATTCTTTTTGACACTGATACTTGTTGGATAAACTATTCTGAGCCATTGTGCCGTATCTACATTTTGTCTAGTCATGCATTATTAGGATAATAATTGAATTAGATAGATATAATTACCTGTTAACTGATTAGTGCACCATGTTGCTAGGCAACAGATAATTATACAGAGTTGGTGGTGCTCTAAGTCTTGTGGTGTCACTTCCGCACAAAATGCTGGTGATTGAGGTGTCCAGAGAGCAGCACAATAGAAGAATATGCAGAAGGCCAAGGCACTCTAAAAATTCACAATACTTACTACTTGGAGCATTCATCATAACTTGTATGGATGCTCGTTGTTTCAATCAATTCCACGTGAAGGCATTGACGCAAAACAACTACGCTAGCTTATAACATCGATAACTATGGTGTTGCAAGACAAGCACTAACTTAATGAATCCAACTGCGCATGCGCTAGAACATAAATACGTACACATGCAACAACATATACATGTACTTCATGTCACATATGGCATAGACGATAAAACGGCAACAAAGGAATTGATGGAGGTGCATAAAGATCACATCAACGACTGCAGTGTTGGAAGGTAAGATGAAGGCGAGAAGAAATAACCGGTCATTTGGCCTGGTATAAAATTTTAATATATGGGATCGAGGCAACGAAAGGGAAGGGACCTAGAGCATATTTTTTTCAAGTTTTCAAATTATTTCATTTTCAAAGATACACCTATGTCCTATACAACTTCTTTCTTACGCACTGGAAATTGGCCTGTCCATCATGGAGTTGAAGGGGCCTGAATTTTTTATCATGCATACATTTTTATTGCACGCATGGACATTGATGCTTCTTCCTGGAAAGTTTTACAATATGCGCTAAGTCCCTTTTCCCTGCTTCGACCGCCATATATACATCACCTATATGCTGCTTTAAACCCCAAGGGGCTCATAAGCAAGGTGATGATGTAAGGGGTAAACATAATATACACCATGGGTTAATGCTGTACATTGGTCAAACGTTTGAAAGATATAGCAATTAAAACACAGAGCAGATAAATAGAAATGAGGGGCAAACTACAATTTGTCGTACATAGAGTATACCATCAAAAGCACCACCTACCATGAGCTCGTCTTTCCCGAGCTAACTTGAGTGATATTGAATCATGTGCTGAACTTTTCCACATATCATTACACTTTGTGTGCTCTGAGCTGCAACTCATTTCTCGGTACAAGGAATGTAGCAGAGTGCGGGGTATCCTGCAGCGCCATACTGTAGCATGGAGCATTCTAGGTGATAAGAATGAAGGTTAAGTATTTAGTCTTGTAGATTAGAGACTATACAGGGACGCTCGGAACAGTGAAATATGGCAGGATTGATTGCATACTTACGGTAGGTTTTAAACAAAAACCTGGGTCTACATGTTGCAGTTACCAGCATAATCGCTGCCATCTACATTCTGAGCCATTTATTTTATTTTGTTCAGTTCTGAGTGGCCACACTCCCATCCCCTCTAGTTACCTGATGCCATCAAAGGTTTCTCTTCCTTTCATGTTTCAAAATCGATTAGGCTGTTCAAAGCAATCTTCACCTACTACCAACTCATGTATCAACTTTACTTCCTTTTTATAAACAATAAAATCCTTGTGCTGCACACAGTGCAGGAAAACTGAAGAGTGTGATTTTAGACAAACTACATGTAGTTACTTCACACCAGTGTTATTACATAGAAATATAAGCAGGCATAGAACTGTAGTGCTAAAAATCAGAAGTACGAGGATAATCCAGTTCTCATTTTGGCAACAAACTCACTTCAAGTACTAGTAAATGAGGGTATGAAATTCAATCCTTGTCCAGCAGCTGGACAAGGATTAGGCGGTACTGAACTAATAGAAATCACAAGACATGTACCCTAAATCTAGAACACTGAGTTTTTTACACTATCTATTATCTCATTTTTAACACATGGCCCACGAATAAGTGGCACCATCACAAATTTTAAAGCCTGCAGTTGCGAGGTTTTTTCACATACACTGTCCAGAGCCCTGGGCAACGACAATAGACTTAAATGACGAATGTTAATATTCCTCCAATACTTCATCGGGGCCATATACCTAAAATGCACAAGTACTGGAGGAATACCTATTTCAATCTAAAGTAATTAAATAAGTTCATGGTTTGGTGCATAAGATCTACAGATTACCATGATTTCATGTGCTAGAAGGTCACATGCTAATTGTCACATCGTCATCATGGAATGTGACAAAAGAAACCAGAGGCCACAAAGGGCATCAAAAATACGATTCAAAACTCTCTAGCAGGAGAATTAATACAGAACTAAGTAGGGTAGCGTAAGGTAAGTTCGGCAGGGGGGAGTGTTCGGCAGTCTACGGTTCAAATGAGGTGCAAAGGCTTATCTGAAGCTTGAAAATTCCAACACAGGCTGAAAAATGTTCTCCAATGAGTGTATAATCAGAGGGTACATTTTACATTGTACAGAAAAGTATCGTTCGTGTATTATAATTTCTTTTGTTTACCTATGCCTAATTTTTGGTCAAAATGGCGCGTCAAACGGTGCGCAAGTGTTAAGAGGTACTGTAGGGGCAACCAGCTGTTAACAAGGGTAGCTGTTTCAAATAATATTTATATGCTGTTTTGTACTTGACCAGTTAGTGTGCAACAGAGTAAAGTATTTTACAACATAAAACAGTGAAGAATTGGTGGAATTCGAAGGCTGTCGAACACTCCAAGTGGAATTCAAATCACTTAGGAGTGTTCGGCATGGGTGCCGAACACTCCAAATAAAACAAAGTATACAACTGAACCTAAGACTATTGTTTTGAAGCTTGTGAGGATGCAAGGAAGCTATTATGTACGTGGCAGGTGCATCTGAGGGCGGGAAGCAGTGTTCGGATGGGGGGCTGATATAAGCGTAAATGTATATACGTGCATGGTATGTGCATGGATATACGAATTTCCTTTCAGCGGTACCGGTGCAGGCGACTACTGTTCCTATACTCTCCTAACTGAAATGTTTATTGTTGTGTGTGATGAATGTTTATTATGTCCATTTTATTTTATGCAAGAATATTTTATACCTTGCCGATTCTTCTCAGTAAGTAGGATTAGCTAATACACTTAATACTGACTTTTGCAATCTACATTGAATAGTCATTATTCTGTAGTGCCGGCTGTATCATAATAATAGCACAATACATGTACATGCATCGTATTTCATATAGAAGAAAAAATTGGAACATACAAATGATTTCTTTCACATGCACGTGAAAATTCCTGATTGTGATGACTGGCAAGGCAGTCTCCATGCAAAGAGTATGGAATTTGCACTGCAGGAAGCGTGTGAAGGTCATTTTTCCAGAAATCACCTTCATTTAGTGTGTCCACATTGTATGAGTCATGACAAATTAGATGGCAATTGAAGAATGGGCCTCCCATCACTGCTTATTAAAGCTGCATGAGGAGGCCATGTTTTTGTATAAAATATGAGTTCAGTTCCCATTAACAGGAAATATCCCTGTGACATTGTACACTGAAAGGTGGTTTAGGAAGATGGACGCATAAATAATGGAAGGTCAGGCCTCTTGTGGTTTCAAGGATTTATGTGCAGAAACCGGCCCAGAAAAAAAGGAAGCGATCTTTGTCATCAAGCATGTACATGCATGTATGCTCTCACCAGCAAGAGATGGAAGGTAGTGCATGAAGCTGAAGAGCATGCAAGAAAGACTCTTAAAGGAAAACAGAAAGGAAAAGGAAAGGTACAAGGTGGTAAGAAAGGAGAGGGAAAGGGGAAGGAAAAGCAAACAAATGAAGATGACTGGGAATGCTGAGCATGTAACTCAAGCTTCTCTCAAGATGAGGAAAATGGAAATAAATGCAAGTGGCATGTGACGAGTGCAAAGAGGCATCACTTGCATGCTTTTCACATTTGACACAAACAATTATTTGTGTCCTATACCTGCTGGTATATGGAAGATGATTGAACAAATCGCATTCCACGCAGGCATGCATCATCTATAGCGCAAGCTGATTTTGCCCGCCTGCATTTATTGTTGATTCTTGGTTTTTCATTCTTGATTATTCCTAATTTTATACAGTCCATACCTACTATAAGAACGAGATATTGACAGTGAAAAAGAAATCATAAGACTTAGTCCTATCTGTACCTGTTGCGTATGGGTATTTGATTATTAATTGCATGCATGCGCACTGCCGAACACTACCTAATTCGACTGCCGAAAATCCCTCGTGCGATGCCGAACACTGGTAAATGCGACGTCTATTGAGATCTGCCTGTATTATATATTCAACGAAGCTTAAATATATAAACTACGAATGTTTAAGTATTCTGCAGTCCCTGAAGATTCCAAAACACTACTGTTCTTATTTTTATGATTGCCTATATTTGGGATGGTTATTCTTGACTTGTGCTTGTACCGCGCAACTGCCGAACACTACCTAATCTACCCTATTAAAGCGCACAAAACCACACAAGTTATCCGTAAATCTGGCCTTAGGCCTAGCTCTTCGGCAACAGCCAACTAGCTATAGGGCCCCGACTAGCTAAAATACTAGCCCAACTTACTGTTGAGCACTCGGTCAAACCAGATTTTTAAAATGGCGCTAACCAAAATTGCACACTTCTCCATAACACCTAACGCGTACACATTGCGTAGGATCAAAATAGTAACAACTTTTTGTTACTGAACACAGCAACTAACAGACACTAAGACTTACAAGTTGAGTACCTTACCTCTTTCAGATTATCCTCAGTATGCGGTGCCGCTTGCGCATGCGTGAAACTGGCATGGTTGGTTGAAACACATTGATTATATCTATAACAAATGTTCATTGATTCGTTTAGCTGGCGCGGCACCTTTTGCTATCCTATAGTCCTGGGGCTGACCAAAGGGCAGTTGAACAGCCACAACAGAGTTAGCGGAGTGACCTAGATATGGAGAATTTTCATTAATGGCTAAGTGTTTCCTCATCACCGTCCCTTCCTTTCTTAGATGGTCTACCGCTAGGCAGTGTTCCAGTACGATATCGTGACGTCACCAATCGTGAGATATTAATAAAACCGATTCTAAGAAGAAGAAAACGATCCATCTGCCGTTGCATGTGTTGATAGGAGGAGAGATAATATATAAATATAGCACATGTAGCCTACCACTGAACTCAACCATGATAAGTCTTTTGGATTGAATATCTGTATGCAGCCCATTACGTATGCATTGAAACTTGTTAAACATATTAAAGTAAATAACAGGTTGGATTAAAAAACAACGTTCATTCATTCAGCTGGCAGAGAAGGGCGGCACCCTAAGTTATCCAATAGTCCTGGGGCTGACCAGAGGGCAGTTGGACAGCCACAACAGAGTTAGTAGAGTGACCTATGTGTATGGAGAATGTTTTTATCCTCAGACTGCATGACATTGATGGCAACATTAGAAAATATGGCCACTAATATGCTCACACACACATGCACACACATCCCATTCAGACATATTACCTGTGATTGATAGCACTCCAGCTCTTGCTGATTTTATGTACAAGGGACTGTTGTAGCACTTCTTATCAGGTGTGTAGTTGCGACGAGGTTCCATGTGCATCATTGGCAGTGACTGCATGTGCATACATTAGCATAAACCACCTTCCATTGTACAGTCTCCACCAGCACACTTATGCACACCAAAGCCATCAACATTAACCCCTTTCTGACACACCACTCACTGAATTCATCTCCCCTGGCAACGCATCTGCCACCTCCATGGTACTGTCATCCCATCTCATGGCATCCATCAACAGGCCATGCACGATGACCCCATCCTCTGGGACCAGCACAGCCTCATCCATCTTCCCCTCCTCCTTCCTCTAAGAGGCATTGTAGAACTCCTCCTGGTTGCGGTACATGGGCAGGGCCACAAACCTGAAGCTGAGCTCATCGATGGGAAGGTTGTACTTCCGGGTGTGGTTCTGGAGGGCACCTGTTAGGAACCCTTGGGGGAAGAAGAACCTGGAGAGCCAAAAGGACTTGGGCTGTCCCTGCTCAATCCAGTGCTAGAAGAGAAGGTAGGGATATGAGTGCTTGGCTTCACCTCTTCTTCTCCCTCCCAAAGAGGTGTACTATTGCACGCATACTTTAGTACACATCACTCCTCAGCTCCACAAAGTGCAGTCTCAGCACCAAGTCCTTCACCCATGAGCTGAGGGGCTTCAGAGACGGGTATGCAGCACTGGCCCACAGCCTGGGGACCTGGTACACACATCAGCCAACATACATGTGTACCACAAGTGTACACAACACCAGGCAGCTGCTTACATGTACATGTCAAATTACCCATCACTACATGCACACATACCTGGTTGTTCATAAATCTTGTGTAAACTCTTTCTAGCTCTTCAGACATGACCACAAGTCCCTTGATTGCCTTCTGAATCTGCCTTAGAGAGCTCTGGTTAGATGGAATGAATGACAAAAGTGGAAGCCTAAAATGGGCCTGGGCACTAGGCTGGGTGCTTAGTAACCAACGGGCCTAGAAGCTGTACAGGTAGGACGAGGATCCACCATAGTCTGGGACCATCATGGAGAAGGGTCTGAACAGGGCCTTGAGGTTGTTTGGTAGCTCTGTCCTCCCGGCATACCCCGGGTTCATGGTGATGAAGGCGGCACATGTCCTCACCAGCTTGATCTCATGACCCTCAAACATGAACAGCTTGGCATGGGGAGGAGGGAATTGTGGGATGGGGAGGAGGTAGAGTCACATAAATGATGGACTGGTGTTACACGCATACCACACACACACACATCCACACACACACACACACACACACAAACACACACACGCACACATGCACACACACAAACACACACACACGCACACACACACACAAACACACACACACACACACAAACACACACTCACACACATACACACACACACGCACACACACGCGCACACATACACACACATACACCCTGGCCGCTTTAGCATTTCTGATGGTGAGCAGTTGCTGGGCTATCACAGAGAGCACTTCAATGTCTATTCTGTTGAACTCATCAAAACAGCACCACGCCCCTGACTGGGCCAGACCTGAGAAGAACCTGCCCATCATCTGAGAGAGAAGGGTAAGGGAGGGGGAGGAGGTGAGAAGTTGTGTTATAGAGGTATGGAGGTTACAGAGAGTTATCACCTTAAAGTCCAGACCCTCGGAGCAGTTGAAGACGACACACTGCTTAGCTAGAGCCTTGGCCAAGTCCTTCACACTCTCAGTCTTCCCTGTACCAGCAGGGCCAGCGGGGGCTCCCCCTAGATCAAGCTGCAGAGCTCCCATCAAGCACAGGAAGCATCGATCCTGTAACCATGGTGATATATTTCAAGGGTATACACATCATGCCAAGAGGAGCAGATGGACCTACATGCTCCACATGATCTGGGAGACTGTGTGTGTGTGTGTGAGTGTGTGTGTGTGTGTGTGTGTGTGTGTGTGTGTGTGTGTGTGTGTGTGTGAACCCGTAGCTGTGTATGTGTGTTCTGTGTGCATTTATTTGTATGATGGAGATTTGAGTATGGAATCCAATAGTGCGGTACATTTTGACAATTAAGCCAGTGGGTGTGGTTGTTCATGTCTTCCAAAGAGGCATGGCAGATCTGAATTGGAGAGGACAGTCAGATCCTTTTAGCTAGCGCTTGTGTCTCAGCAACATTCTACCTTAGACCATAGATGTGGCTTAGTTCTTAATTCACCTTCAGCTTTTACTTTCATGTATGGTGGTGTGTACATTTGTACATGTCTGGTGGTGGTGTAGCCATTTCTGTTCTCATCTGATTAAAAATGTGTATATGCATGGTACATGCATGATTTATACATGTGCACGGTGTCATCTGTGTGCATTGTTTTGGACAGAATGCGTAGGCCAAAAAAAAAGAGGTCGGGTCTCACAATGAATCGTGGGACATGGTGCCAACAGCCTCCCTTTTCTTGACTTCAATATGAATTTATTTTTATATACACAAACCTGTAACATATCAGATTCCATTTGCCATGCAAGAGCACAACATGGCTGTGTGAAGTTTACTACATTACTTGCTAAGTTAGCAAATCTTTATCCCCAGTATAACAGAGGAATCATGTCCCAAGAAGATATCAGTCAACTCGGTAATTTTTTTTTGGATACATAATTGTCCGTTTTTATAGGCACTGATCCTAATGTGCAGACCTATCAATCAGAGGATTGACGGATGCTTTCACTGCTTTCCAGTTGTGTAGTGAACAATGAAAATGTGCATGCTCGAAGATCATGCCACAGAACTAGTAAAGACAATCAATATGGTGTTTGCCATGAGCTCTTCAATACTCTGCTGCATGAGGACGTATACAGCAGCATTGCTAAGGTTGGAAGGATAATTAGAATTGATTGATGCCGAGATGATCTCAATATGTTGTAAGAGGAGTGTATGTTAATCATCATCACTGTTCTCTACAGACAATTGGCTTCATTTTGTGTGGACAAACAAGATGAGCCTTAATTGCCATCTCAGGTTTTCATTGCTTTGCTCCGCCATTATGAGTATTTGTGCAAATATAGGTCACATGATCACCCTCCAACTGCCTCCAGAGCCACAATGCGGCTCCTGTGCTAATCGGTATACAGCCTGATTACATCATATTAATGATTTCTTATTGTAACATTTGGATCCACACCTTAGAACTATTTTACATATACATGTAGTTCGTAGTAATTTTAGGACAAATGCCAAAATCCACTCATTTCTTGACATGTAAAGCTAGTTATGAAATACAAAACTATTGCAGTCAAATTACTTGAATCACTTCGAGTCAGTTGGGCAATGTTTCAGAATGACAGAGCCATCAAAAAGCAGCTGAGAAACAGGATGAAGATTGATCCTCTGGCTTCAAGTCCACTGCTACCTGAGGGTAGTTAAAATTGTACATGTTTTCAATTATACGTTTGATAATTGAATAATTTGATAAACCTCTCATCCTGTTTGTACTTACAATTTGGAGGTGGGGATGTAGAACCCACAGCATCTGTGGTTGGAATCCCGGTCACCGGATTCACACACCATGTATATCCAGTTGAACCTTCCTCCTGTCTTGGAGTGAAATTTCCATCTTGGTCGCAAGCGGGTATGTAAGCTCCAATTGATAACATGCTTGAAAGTATTTGCTGTATGACCGGACACTGCATGACGCACAAAGGGTCACCACAGCCTGTAGAACAGCATACATATCCCGTTGTACAATTACTATAATTTGCGCCGCAGCTGATGACACAGGCGGTTGAATTTACAGTACAGCTGGTTGGAGGTAAATAATACGGAATGCATGTTCCCTCTGTTCCATAATAACAGACCGAATTAATGGTGTCTATGGAACATAAGAATAATTAATTCAAGTCAGAGCCAAGGAGTACCATACATACCTCCAGAGTGAAAAACTGCAAATACTGTAAGTACTGTATAAGGGAGAAAGTGATGCTTATTTAACAGGCTGGCAATTAAGGTAATATTGTTTTGTGCACAACTTGATCTTGAGATTACCTCATCCATTAACTCTCTAACATGAGTGCTTCGATTATATAAATATGGACTACTCAGTCAAAAAATATATATATAATTATGAAGCCTAGCATCCTATAAGATACACATGAACATAGTATTATGTATTCTGTCTGGCTTCATGGTATTTATTGTTGCTCTCTACTAAATAATTGGGACAGCTAAAATTCGAACTCCCCAGGTACTGCAAGGAGGGGCCAAGCAAACAAGGGGCACCAAAAATGGGCATGACATATAATACTTTGTGACGATTGTTACTTATATTCCTTGTTTGTGCATACAAGCAAGTGCTACAAGCTACCAACTCCAACAGCCACATATTGTGATCTTTTTTCATTGTTGTAATATGGAATGCCTACTGACATATGGATATATTCTATGGAATACAACTACAGGTTGTATAATGCAATTTTAAATGCATCAGAATCATTTTGTAAGGTCCCTAATCATAAGTTATTCTCAGCATAAAAATCTGCAGTATCAGTTTCACTTACACATGTGTAACTCCACACATTTCTGCTTACCTGCCAGTACCACTGTGATTTTCTGTACAAAAGGATGAGATCCGCCATTAATTACTCCATTTATGTATTTCTATAATCCTCCAATTCAATAGACTTACCAAATCCATATTTTGCAACAACCAGAACTCCTTTTTAGACTCTCAGTTTCTAGAATGTAGATTAATGACATAATGGATGTGGTGATTCTTAACACACATCACATAATACAAGATAAAAGTTGGTGATGTAGGATTTGTATTGTGGCTATGTACAGACCTACATGTACATTTAACAAGTTCAAAAAACAATGTAATACAAGATATTAAAAATTAAATTTGAGGATGTAGGATTTCTAAGTATCAATAGCGTAAAAAGTAAGCAATACTTAGAAATTATACACCACAAAACATATTGCTTCATTCTTTTTTCGCATGCTGCTATGAGGGAGCCGAACACAGGTATTTTGCTAATCATATTCATAAGACTTCAAATCCTACGTAGGACCTACTACGTAGATCCTGATATATAAATTCAACATTGCATAACCACTTGTATCCTTAAGCAATTGGTGGATACAGCACAAAATTTTTTACATCTTGTTTTTATAATCCTAGAAGTTTAATAGCATACGACTACATGTAAATGAACTTCCAAGTCCAAATAGCCTAGTTTCCATGGTACCCTAATCCCTCATACACATACACACAGGACAGCTAATACTATCCCTTGAATACATACAGTAATGCAATGTATCCAAGGTGTGTGTGTGTGTGTGTGTGTGTGTGTGTGTGTGTGTGTGTGTGTGTGTGTGTGTGTGTGTGTGCTCCAGGTGCTTGAACACCTCTCGCAGCCATGTCTTAGGTTTACTTCAGTTCCACCCCCCACATACTTATAATTCATCCAAAACAATTAACACTTTCCACTGTTCTAACTAGCTGCAATATCTCAAGCAGTAGGCATGGTTGTCCCAGGAGTGATGTGCCAAGGGGGCAGGAAAGACGTGCATGCCACACCCCCTCAAGGTCAAACCACCCATGACAACCATGTCACACCTTATACACTCTTTGTTGTGAGCCAAAATCACACAAATTAAAAAGGCTATATATGCACTTCATTCCAAAGCATACAGGTCCAGAGTGGGGGTTCTAGGGCAAGGGAGATTCTGTTGGAGAAGATAAAAGCAATGGGTTGGGATCCATCACAGTTTGAGACGTATAGTCTTAGGGCGAGAGGCGCCATAGCTGTGGCCAATGCAGGTGTACCTGACCGGTTGTTTAAGCGGCATTGCTGGAGGTCAGAGACAGCAAAAGATGGATATGTTAAGGATCAAAAAGTGTCTGGAGGTGTCCAAACACCTGGGCCTGTAAGCATTCTTTGTTAGGTGTGGTGCACAGCCGACGCTGCACCAATGTGTTGTCATATGGGCTGGGGAGGGTATGAGGTATGTGTGGGAGGCAATAGGAGAGAGATAAATGTTTATGTCATTTGAACGTAGTGAATTAGACTGAAACTATGCTATCTCCGATTGCAATTGGATACATATGGTGTAACTCAGTGTGAGGCACGTGGGCCTCGGGAGTGGGAAGATTGGTCAGTCTAGGTCACAGTGCAGGCAACACAGGGAAGCTTTAAAATGTGCAATATTTTTGTCATACTGGAAGCAGGTTGCTCCTTGACATCATGACCACATAGATGATTCCTGGCAATGGAACTCAGGTTTTCAGAGCAGTATGTTTTCCTCACTAAGTGTATCATGTCTCCAATCCCATGTTCTCTACCTTTTTACACCACCACTGCAATATACCACTAACTTTCTCAGATAGAATGTTTTTTTAAATATCTCGTTTCATTCATTTTTCTAGTGACTATATTAACCCATACATAGAAGGGCAAATTATACATAGGCTTGTATGCCGCTGCTATATGGAATCATGCTATTGTTGCCTAGCAACACAATGTTTACAGTTCTATCACCTTTGCAGCTGTTCTAGTTTAAAACTTATGTGCCACGCTTTATGCACTGCTAGCCTTGCTAATAGCTCAACATCTGCACACTAGCTGTCACAAGGAGACACGCACTTTTGTTGGATCCACATTGTACCTAACTCGACAGGGTTCTAATTCGCTGTTTCATGATAAAGCACAAATCTATGATGAAATGTAGGTTCCGGTAACGATACTCCATTATAATTAATTTTTTTGGCACAAACAGATAGTGGCTGTGGAGTTCACAAGTTCTTGGCTCAATTGCACAGCTGCTCGTGACGCAGATTGTCATTGTGCTGTGCCATTGCCTATCGCTTGACTAGAATCAACACATGACTGCCACATGACACCAACATGACTGCCACACAACACCCACATGACTGTCACATGACACCCATCAGCTCCATGTACCATTTATCACACATGTCTGCATTGTACACAAAGAACTGATGACAGACCAAATCAATAACACTGCTTCCCATCTACGCACGCATGCACACACACGCATGCACAAGCACACAAATCACACACACATGCCCCCCACACACATGCACAGGCACACATCACACATGCACACACACACATCACACATGCACACACACACACACACACACACACACGTGGTCTACATGTACGTAGCACACCATATACATGATACCTGTTGTTTATTGCCGCGTCTTAGAAAAATACTGGTAGCTTTCATTTTCTTGGATTAGCTGCAGTGATGTGAGGGAAATGGCTCAGTAAGAACAATTCTCACACACTCTGAAGACAACAAATTTAAAAGCACCTCCTCACCTGATGTCCATCTCTCCACAATCCATTAGACATAATTAGAAAAGGTCCGGCAGAGGAATGGGAGGAGTAGCCTCGATCCCAGACCCATTCTCAGCAGTGAATAGATTACATCGCTGCTACGTGAAACAGGCTTTTCGTGACCAAACAATTGCTCAGGCATCATGCATGGCAAATTACAGATTATAATTTGTGCTTAAGCGTCAAGACTGTTTCTCTTGACCCACTCACTATTTAAAGCCAATCGGTAAGAACTTAGGGGAAAAGAATCCTGTCTGAGCTGCTTATCAAAGTCTTAAACTAAACAAAATCCCATGACTGTACAGCTAATATATACCAAATGGCACTATTATTAGGGACTTACTATTAGAACAATTGAACCTGATATTTCCCTACGAATATTGCTCACAGCAGGTAACATCTAAAAGCACAGAGACTGGGAAATATGTCTGATCCTGAGATAAGCTATTTTTCGCTGATCACAAGTCATGTCCTTTAATTGCTGTTTCCCCTGTAGCTATAGATAGCACCGGCAACTTGTGTGAGATATCACATGAAAAACAGCATGCTCACAGTCTGATTGGAGACACCTAACCTAATTCCAGTCATGGTGGTCACAAAACCCTCTTCACATAGTAGTGATGCAATCCAATCTGCAGCTGAGCGAATCAGGGCCTGGGGACTGAAACTAGGGGAGGAGTGGATAGGGTTGGTGTGGGTTAGGGATAAATTCCCTCCCACGTTCAAATTTTCGTGGACAACTTAGGACAAACTATAAAAAGCGTTACCGCACGTTAGCCGCAGCGATACTGCTCAACCTGTCGCGGTACCGCAACAATTGCTTACTTGATTTAACCCCATCTGGCTTGGGTTTTGCTTAAAACGACAAGTTTCCGGTAGCCATTTTTAGACAATTTGTTTGTTGATGCAAAATGGCAGAGTTAGAGACAATCCATGGTAGAGCACCACAACTTTTGCCATGACCCTCTCAAATCCTTTTCATTTTTCAGCAATCTAATAGGGCTCATTGAGATTAGTTATTATGCACAGTTTTACTTTCTGATACACTTTGGTTAATTGAAAATTTTGTCAACTTTGTAAACGCCATTAAATTTTGTGATTACTATGACTGTTTTGCAAAGCTACAGTAATGTGTCCATAAGGTTTTGATTGAAACTGTTACTAACACTAGAATGCACTCACCTCATGGGTGTACACACATGTATGTGTTGTGTGAAAACCTTAATAAACTTAATATTTTGACTAGTTGTTTTACACTTCTCAAATTATCTCAAAACACCCCTATTCATTTTTGTATTTCAATTTTACCCCGTGACGAGATAGGTTATGAAGTAGTTAATGCATTAAAATTAATTTTGGGTATCCGTTCTGCTAGTAAGTTATAAATTGATTTGTGTCAAAAACATTATCTTTGAGCTGCCACTTGACCACAAAGTTTACACAGCGCAGCACAAAGGCTCAATACATCAGCCACTCACTTCTATACCACTTCATCATGTGATGCTTGATGAATTTTCATCTATTGTTAAGGATTTTTGATGTGATATGCTACGCAACCTTATAATGATTACAAAGTCAATGGATGATCAGCTTCGTCTTCGCACTAACTTGCATCTACATCAACTGGTGGCATGCATTAAAAGTTGTGGTGTTTCGTTCAATGTTTGGGAATCAGTGTCAGGTAGTGGCAATTTTGACTGGACATGAAAGTTTTAAAGGTATACACATGCACACTATGTACAAACATTGCATGCATCCCATCATCATCTTCTACTTATCCCCCCAAAATGAAAGATATCCCTCTGCCAAGTACATTGCTGCCAACTATTGTTATACTGTGGACGGTATATGCAAGGGGGAGGGCGGTGGTGGATAGAATTAAATCAGTATTGAGCAAGTTTCTTTAAAACAAAGCTTCTGATCTTTTCCAGCCCCTTCAACTGGGAGTTGCCTGTAGTTCAGGCTCTGAAAAGATTATCCACGGCCTGAGAAAAAGCATTGAGGACCATTGGATGGAAGAGGACTTTGTGGTCTTCAAAATAGATATGCAGAACGCTTTTAACCTTGTTTCAAGACAAGCAGTTCTTGATGAATGTGCCACATCCTTTCCTGAACTTCTGCCCTGGGTTACATGGTGATATGGTACACACCCCCTGTTGTGGCACCAGCTTGGTCATCTTTCGTCAGAGACTGGAGTGCAGCAGGGTGACCCCCTTGGTCCATTGCTTTTTTCTTTGGTACTCCAAAGGCTGATATCAAGCATAGACGCTGATGATGATTGCATACAAGTGCTCTTTCAGGCTTGGTATCTTGATGACGGGGTCCTCACTGGAAGGCGCTCAGCTGAGTTACGGGCACTTTCACTCATTGAAGAGCTGGGTCCTTCTCTGGGCATTCACATCAACTTGACAAAATGTGAGCTCTTCAGTCACTTTGGTAATTCAATGTTCCCACCTGCAGTCAAGTTTTCACACCATCCTAACCTTGAAATTCTGGGTGCCCCGATAGGTGATTACCTGTATTGTTCAAAGTTCATTGCTGGGAAGTGTGCCGATGCCAGGAAACTTCTCTCTTCCTTGGTAGATGTAGCAGCAGTTGACCCACATGTGGCCTTGTCTCTCTTGCGTTTGTGTGGCAGCTATTGCAGATTGGTCCACCTTGCTAGGGCCACTCCATCAAGTCTGGCAGGTTCTTTGAAGCTGTTTGATGAAGAAGTCAGAAGGTGCTTCTCATCTTGCTTTTCCATCGACACAACGGACACAGCCTGGACACAGGCTCAGCTTAGCTTAGGTTTTGGGGGCCTTGGTCTGCGCTCTTTATCCCACCACTCATGTGCAGCATTTATAGCTTCATTGTCAACATCTGGTTGTAGCAATGCTGATAATGTACATCTGCAACAGGCAATCATTCAGTTCAACAATCAGGTCTCTACATCAGATGCAATCACAGCAGAAGGAGTATCATCAGCACCTGTTACTCAGTGTTCTCTGTCTAAGAAATTGGAATGCCACCTTTTTAATTCTTTGTTAGGGGCTTCCTCTATGGCAGACAGAGCTCGCCTATTATCTGTTTCCGCTTCTCATGCTGCATCATGGTTGTCCGTAACTCCATCTCTGGCCGCCTTGGGTTTGCACCTTGAACCTAATGAGCTTTATGCCTCTATAAGGTGGTGGTTAGGGTTGGACACCTCTGGTGGTTCTCTGTGTCCTGTCTGCTCTCAGAAAGGCCTGGACCCACTTGGCCACCACGCTACCACATGTTCTCATGGAGGTGATGTAGTGACCCGACATAACCTGTTATGGGATGTTGTGGCTAACCTTTTTCGTCAGGCTCACATGGGAGTCACAGTAGAGGCGGGCTATGGCCTTACACATGATAATAGCCGCTCACGCCCAGCAGATGTCCTGGTAACAAGATGGGAAAAGGGTTTGCCTGCAGCTTTGGACATAACAGTGACATCCCCACTTAATCCTGCCATCCTTGATGAGTCTTGTTCAGCAGCTGGAGTAGCTGCAGTAGCCGCAGAGTCCCGCAAACATGTTGCTAACGACCCTAAGTGCTTCGAGCTGGGGTGGACCTGTGTTCCATTGGCTGTAGAAACCTATGGGAATTGGGGGGTGGAGGCCCAAGTAACATTTTCCCGCTTAGCCTCCCTACTTGCTGCAAGCCACAGTGTGTCAAAATCAAAGGCAACAGCTGACATTTATGGTCGCTTAAACCTGACCCTGACCAGGTCTGTGGCCAGGGCTATCCTGGCCAGGGGTCTAAGGCCAAAATAGATGTTACATATACAGTGCTCATATTGAACTCTTGTGTGGTGTATACATTATTATTATTATTAACAGGATTTTGAAGAGTTGTACACTATGATATCCAGTGAGTCACCACCATTAAATGCTGCAGATGACATTCATCAGAAGTTGTGTTGTCAGGTACACCAAACAATGCTGTCATTATCTAGAGCAAGAGATGGGTTGAACTATTCTTGAGCATCAAAGAGGATGGTCACCAACGCAAGCATGTAATTCCATGCATACATTCATGCCATGGTGTATCATGTTCCAAACATAATACGACAGCATGGAAGTCTGAAGCAGTTTTCTTGTCAAGGTAAATTGTACAGTAATAGTATGCAAACGCCTAATATTCTTTTCAGGTGTGAAGAAGCATAATGATGACGCCAAGAGAAATTACTTCTCCTGCAGCCGGTGGGATGCCCCAGCAGACATCATGATGACAGAATACAGGCTGGAAGAGCTGTGTGAGTATGCCAGAGAAAGGAGGTCTTACACTAAGCATGATTCTGCATACTGGCATGAAGGAGGGATTGAGGCCCATCGGTCTGAAACTCGGGAAGCACACCAACATCAAATGAACATGCCAAGACATCCTTAAAGCATGATTATTTTTATATCAGTACTGCTGGAGGGCAACTACATGTATAACATTACTGCAGTGTATATAATTTCACATCAGTCTGTATAATTAAATAATACACAATCTTATAGTTCAGCTATGTTTCTTAACTACATTCGCAACAAGTACTTCAGTAAAACATTTCAGTTTGCGTGCAAGTGTTCCATCTTCATCTTTGCTATGCACTGTGGTGGACCATTTCAGCTTGCTGTGTAATCTTATAGGGTAATCAATTTGACACCCGTCTCCCAGATGATCATACAAATATCCCAGTGTGATGGGAAGAATTTCTCGAAGAAATCATCCTTGTGGTATAGCTTTCCCAATCCAAAACATGGCTTCGTACCACTATTTCTAAAAAGATACCTGAAAACGTCTATTCTAAATTCTATGCTGACTTTACATTTTCGGGTTGCACCTGACTTCAAACTAGCATTCAAACCACTTAACAAGTTCGAAACACCATCCATAACAGTTCTAATGCTGGGTTGCGGATTGAAATAGCTCCTAAAAAAAGGGCAAGTATTAAATACGAGTCACAGGATGATTTCATTCTAATTCCCTTATTAGACCCTTGTTTAGTTACACCACATATACGGTTTATTATTATTATTATTTTTGTACTTACAACAACTTGAGGCAGGATGTGGTTTAGGCAGTAGTGAACTCAGAACTAGGTTTGCTGATATTCTAGTTGTCAAGTTGGGGAGTTACATACAGGTCGCGATCGATGCAATGGATTACTGATATCTTAATTCCTTCTGTGTGTATTTGCCTAAGAATTCAATCCCTGTGTTGTATTGTGTATCTTTAAATTATTTCATTTTATCTTTTGAATTCTCAGTTGCCGTCCAAAGTGGCAATGCAGCTGCTGTGTTGCGATGGGAACAATGTAGACGGGCAGTCAGGAGGAAGAGTTTTATTGTATAAATATGTATATTGTGTGAGTGAGTGTGTTAGGATAAGTATTATGTTATTGCTAGCCGTATGTGTGTTAGTTTTATTGTGTTATTATTATTATTTTTATAGACATGCATACAAATAATAATGAAACATGTAGATCACAATAATATTAAAATCCCTACCACCCATATATTATTATTATTATTATGGTCACCCTATCTATATACGTTTAAAAAAAAAAGCCAGGTGACGGTGGTCTGCTCTCATTGAACGCGTGAAAACTAAGCCCTACGCCCCGAAAAATTGAAACGGTTACATACACCCATAGCAACGAACCTGACAACCGATGCCCTTTAGAACCAGCTGTGCACGAGGTACATAAAACGTAATCAACACCTAAAAGCCATACTAGCAGTGATAAACACCTTTGAACTATATTGGAAGCAAAAATCACGTGGCCTGGTGTTGCCAACTGTCGGCTCTGGTTTCTTCAAACCTATCGACTTACGCACGGCGATCACCGACTACATGTGTTCAGATAACGACAACGACCCTCGGTGACTGAGATGGAACATGCCAAAGCTATCACGGTAAAGTTAGTCGTTTGTACTGTCGTATTTTGGTACAGGTTAGTGGCAACGCATTTTCTGAAGTAGATTCCTAGCCTTTGAAAATCCACCATTTTGGTGTCTTTTTGGGGGTGGGGGAATTAATATTTGCGCAATGAAGTTTGGTTTTAGCAGAGCGTTTAAAATATAGCCTTACATTTCTTTTGGTCTAAATTTGACTCCATGCTCGTATGTAAATAGATTGAGCTTGAACTGAATTAGTATTTATTCTTTACTCTCTTGGCTGGAGGGGGGATGGCAGCTATCAATTGTGGCTCAATACTTAGTAAGTATGCGCATCAGGTTCTGCATGTGGTTGTGGATTGGAGCAAATGTCAAGCCAAGAATTTGGCATGAATTGACTTGGTCCCCTGAAAAGGGGGCTATTTCTCCTTTGGGGTTATCACCAACAATTTGGCTGGATATGTGGTGCATCCTTTCCTCACCAGCCAGACAGATTCCTGATGATTTGAGCCACCTGAAACACCAGTGAGTTAGAATTGAGCCTTTGCTGTATGTTGTGACATACCGCCTTAGAAGCCTCAGTGTATTCCAAGGTATGGCAAGCCCAACCTTAATCGCCGGCAATACATGTACCTGAACTTCAGCCCATGATGAGTAGGCAGCTGTAGTTTCCTGGTTAGCTCTGGTGACATGCATGAATGTCATTGGCAAAAGTGAGTGTATATATTATGTAACCTTGGTACAAGTCAATGACATTCACTTAACTGCTTCCCCTGTAGCAAGTTGTATGATGGCTTTGTGAGGACTGGTAGAGATGGCCCTCTTCAGTAATCCCGCTGCTTGCTTCTCCTCCTCAGATGTAAGTGTTGGTACACACTCATGCTCTTCATAGTCACCATCCTTAATATCCCTGCTGCAGTCTGTATACAGTGCTCCAGAACATCTGACAGCAGCAGCATTATCACACTTGATGGTAGTCTGACTAGGGGACCATCCTGGTGAGCATTCTCTGAGCAGCAGGGGACCATCCTCTGAGCAGCAGGGGACCATCTCTGAGCAGCAGGGGACCATCTCTGAGCAGCAGGGGACCATCCTCTGAGCAGCAGGGGACCATCCTCTGAGCAGCAGGGGACCATCCTCTGAGCAGCAGGGGGCCATCCTCTGAGCAGCAGGGGACCATCTCTGAGCAGCAGGGGACCATCCTCTGAGCAGCAGGGGACCATCTCTGAGCAGCAGGGGACCATCTCTGAGCAGCAGGGGACCATCCTCTGAGCAGCAGGGGACCATCCTCTGAGCAGCAGGGGACCATCCTCTGAGCAGCAGGGGGCCATCCTCTGAGCAGCAGGGGGCCATCCTCTGAGCAGCAGGGGGCCATCCTCTGAGCAGCAGGGGACCATCCTCTGAGCCACAGGGGACCATCCTCTGAGCAGCACGGAACCATCCTCTGAGCAGCAGGGGACCATCCTCTGAGCAGCAGGGGACCATCCTCTGAGCAGCAGGGGACCATCCTCTGAGCAGCAGGGGACCATCCTCTGAGCAGCAGGGGACCATCCTCTGAGCAGCAGGGGACCATCCTCTGAGCAGCAGGGGACCATCCTCTGAGCAGCAGGGGACCATCCTCTGAGCCACAGGGGACCATCCTCTGAGCAGTTGGGGACCGTCCTCTGAGCAGCAGGGGACCATCCTCTGAGCCACAGGGGACCATTCTCTGAGCCACAGGGGACCATCCTCTGAGCAACATGGGACCATATCTGAGCAGCAGAGGACTATCCGTCCTCTGAGCAGCATGGACAGTTCATAGCATCATATGCTGCTATCCACTCCTGGAGGCATTTGGAGCACACCGGTGCACCACACAGCAGTTCCAGTGGCTGTGAGAGGGTGTTGGAGCACAATGTACACTTCAGCTCCTACAGGTTGTTAGCTCTTGCCAAAGGTGGGCTAGGCTCCCTATGGAGAACTAGAGGAGGGGCAATCTTCTCAAGATGACCTCTACCAAGTGTTTACCTCTCATGTTGTCATATGTTTACTTGTTTTGCCACTCAAATAGCATCACTGCACATTTGTGAAGCACTCACTTTGTGATGGCACAGATGGTTCTCTACATACCCAGCTTACATTGCATGCAGAACATCTCAGGATGACATCATCCCCAGATGTGTCAATGTCAAAAGCGATTTTCAGCTCAGCTGAGAATGCTATGCACTCAGAGCTGGTTCTTTTCTTTGCCCTGCACTTCGTTAGCCTCTGTCCACACACTCTGCAATGTATGGAAATTGTAATCCATACCTATAATGTTTATATGTATAGGGGCAAAACCACAACGTACGTCGATTATTCATGCAATACGCTCAGCTTGTTCGTGGTGACAGAAAATGCGTTGCCACTTCAGGTTAGTAAATTCTGGTAGCCACATGCCTCCTGAGCATCGCTGTAGTACTCTTACCTTCCAGTTCAGTCACCAAAGGCTACGTCGTCGAATTTAGTAACGCCCTCCTTCTAAATACGTATCGCGTGACCTTGCTAAACGGTATGCGCATGCTATCGATGTGGAATTTCAATCGTGCGCATTGACTGGACATGACAGGAAAAGGAATGCAGTGTTTGATTTCGTTTTCACTTTTTGATATGCTAGTTCTGGTGAGTCATGGTTTGCTTTTAAACATCAGATGTCTATAATGAGCCATCAGTTTAGAAATATGTGGTAATACCGTAAATGATCTAATTGTTGACTTAGTTTCCAGCCGCATACAACCGTGAGGAATAGCATGCTGTAGTGTTAACCGCTCAGGAGTGTTAGAGCCAACACTCCTGAAGTGTAGCCAGTACACACTATTGGGACATGCATGCAGGTGATGATCAATCACAACATAAATTGATGTTAATAAACTATACAACAACAGGTCCAATTGATTTTTCCTAGATCTAGGACCACTATATTACAGCTTCGAAATTAACATTGTATTTTCTAACTTAATATGGTCTCTCCAATCATATTTGGATATAAGTATTAGTTAAGAAGAAAGCATTATAACAAGTCGTTTATTTTTCTGATATCATTGCATCAAAATGAGTTTATTGCAAAAAAGTGACGAAAGTTTATCGGTTCCTTTTCTTGCTTGTAACTTTTAGATTTGCGCAGGACAATCCCGGGATTGCGCAAATCCACGCTTTGCGCGTAACATATACACCATACTTAAGAATATATATTGCTATAGCATTTGTAAAAATGGCGCGGATTCCGTATTGATTTGCTGTATATATATTTGTATGTGCACAAATTAGAATGTGTTTGCCTTTTCAGGGTCCAAGAGAAAAGCAGTGTCCCAATCAAAGCATCAGGTATATGTGCATTTTAATGTGCTTGAAGTTTGTACTTGGTTGAGGATTGCTCTCCTTCCCTCATAGAGGTGGCTAATAATAGGGCACCAATCCAGCCTGAAGATGTAAGGATGACTGAAATCAACACTTCTGGGTTCTCATCTGCTGTTGGGGCTAATGTTTAGTGTTTTCTGCACCTGATGTGTTTGGAAGAGCTAGGGTATGTAGCAAGTGGCTAATCTTGAATGTCACACACAATCACCATGCAGCTCATCACGTAATGACCCATTCATGATTGGAATTTTTAAATATATATATTTTTTGCATGTCTTGCTGTTCTGGGCTTATATGGATCTGATGCTGGGTTTAAGCAGAGATAACCCTAACCTATGGAATCGGGATGTCAAATGCATATCAGGCTGGGGACGAGACTACCCAAAATACAAGCAAACCCTACCAATTCTTGTGATACTACGTTCTCCAACTCATGCATGGCAGCACACACGAACATACACGCATATACATGTATATGTATTTACATACGCACACATGGGCAAGTACAAACAAACACACATGTACACACGCGCTCATTACTAGTAGTCTGGAGGTTGCTAGATCCTGTGTTCCTGTTTGGTGTCTACTGGTTCCTGTGTTTCTGCATGTAGGCTGGCTTGGATGAGGCTTTATTGCATCATGGTTAGAACTCACATAGGGCCTGAGACCAAATGCATGGTGGAAGCTTGTCAGTGTTTGCACTAAGACTCTTATGTATATTATTATTATTAAACTAGGTAGGTACAATATATCATACATAACATTTAAGATACCTACCACCTATACATTATTGCCGTTATTATTATTATTAAATGTTCTCCGAGAAACCTCCAGCAGTCGGCATCAGGGATCTCAACGATACTGAGTTTGCCATATATGTTGGACAGGATAATTGACTTTGGTTTGTTTGTCATGATGGCAACCCGGGAAGCAATATGTTATTATGATTATTATTATAATACTATCTTTTAATTAATTTGGATCAAAACATTATACACACATACGTAAAATACACAACTAACTACACCAAGCTATATGAGGCATAACTTTGTACGATTATATCTCTTTAAAAAAGTAAAAAAGCTTAAGTTTAAAAAGCATAAGAATTGGACTATAAGCCTATCAGGTAGAGTACATCCATTTAAGAAAGTTAAAAAAAGGCATAACTTTGTATGATTGATTAAATCTCTTTAAAAAAGCTTAAGTTTAAAAAGCATAAGAATTGGGACTATAAGCCTATCAGGTAGAGTACATCCATTTAAGAAAATTAAAAAATTTACGAAAGAAGCCAGTTCAGCCTCCCTTTAATAGAACTGAAATCAAATTAATGTTTCAAAATTACAGAGCCACCCAAAAGCAGCTGAGAAACAGGATGAAGATTGATCCTCTGGCTTCAAGTCCACTGTTTTGAAGAGTACCTGAGGGTAGTTTAAAATCATGTTTTTAATAATTGATAAACCTCTCATCCAGTTTTTACTTACAATTTAGAGGTGGGGATGTAGGACCCACAGCATCTGTGGTTGGAATCCCGGTCACCGGGTTCACACACCAAGTATATCCAGTTGAACCTTTCTCCTGTCTTGGAGTGAAATTTTCATCTTGGTCACAAGTGGGTATGTAAGCTCCAATTAAAAACATGCTTGAAAGTATTTGCTGTATGACTGGACACTGCTTGACGCACAAAGAGCCACCACAGCCTGTAGAACAGCATACAGATCCCATTGTACAATTACTCATCCTACCGCAGCTGATGACACAGGCAGTTGAATTTACAGTACAGCTGGTTGGAGGTAAATAATACGGAATGCATGTTCCATCTGTTCCATAATAACAGACGGAATTAATGGTGCCTATGGAACATAAGAATAATTAATTCAAGTCAGAGCCATGGAGTACCACACATACCTCCAGAGTGAAAAACTGCAAATACTGTAAGTGCTGTATACTGAAGGGAGAAAGTGAGGCTTATTTAACAGGCAGGCAATTAAGGTAATATTGTTTTGTGCACATCTTGATCTTGAGATTACATCATCCGTTCACTCTCTAACATGAGTGCTTTGGTTACATAAATATGGACTACTAAAAAAAAAAAAGAAGCCTAGCATGGGCGCCCCCAGCGTTTCTGGAAGGGAGGGGGGGGGGGGGGGGGGGGGGGGCCAGGATAGGACAAGGGGGTGCCATTTGACAGCCGTGAATATGTTGTCCGCTTTCGGCCGATTCAACCAGTGGGGGGAGGGGGGGGGGTGCTGTCCGCTTTCGGCCAATCTAATCATTCAATCAGTGGGGGGAGGGTGCTGTCCGCTTTCAGCCAATTCAGCCAGTGGGGAGTGCGCATGTATGTAAACTTTTATTGCAAAGGGGGGGGGAGCCATTCAGTCCCGAAGGGGGGGAGGGGGCCCCCCCCCCCCTCCCCTGGGGACGCTCATGCCTAGCATCCTATAAGATATACATGTACATAGTATTATGTAATCTGTCTGGCTTCATGGTATTTATTGTTGCTCTCTACTAAATAATTGGGACAGCTAGTGTCTGCTAAGGAGGGGCCAAGCGGGCCCCAAAAATGGGCATGACATATAATACTTCGTGACGATTGTTACTTATATTCCTTGTTTGTGCATACAAGCAAGTGCTACAAGCTACCAACTCTAACAGCCACATATTGTGATCTTTTTTCATTGTTGTAATATGGAATGCCTACTGACATATGGATATATTCTATGGAATACAACTACAGGATGTATAAATGCATCAGAATCATTTTGTAAGGCCCCTAATTATACGTTATTCTCAGCATAAAAATGTGCAGTATCAGTTTCACTTACACATGTGTAACTCCACACATTTCTGCTTACCTGCCAGTACCACTGTGATTTTCTGTACAAAAGGATGAGATCCGCCATTAATTACTCTATTTATGTATTTCTATAATCCTCCAATTCAATAGACTTACCAAATCCATATTTTGCAACAACCAGAACTCCTTTTTAGACTCTCAGTTTCTAGAATGTAGATTAACGACATAATGGATGTGGTGATTCTTAACACACATCACATAATACAAGATAAAAGTTGGTGATGTAGGATTTGTATTGTAGCTATGTACAGACCTACATGTACATTTAATAAGTTCAAAAACAATGTAATACAAGATATTAAAAATTAATATAAACGGATGTAGGATTTCTAAGTATCAATTGCGTACAAAGTAAGCAATACTTAGAAATCATATATCCCCAAACATCTTGCTTCACTCTTTTTTGCATGCTGCTATGAGGGAGCCAAACAGTATTAATATGTTTATTGTACATGATGTCATGATGATGGGTGTGCATTAGATTAGCTATATGTAGAATCTGTTCTACCGCAATAATGGAATCTGGTATTTTGCTAATTATATTCATGAGACTTCAAATCCTACATAGGACCAACTAACGTAGATCCTGATATATAAATTAATCATTGCATAACCCCTTGTTTCCTTAAACAATTGGTGGATACAACCGAGGGGGGGCAAAAAACAAAGTGGAAGACACCATCCCCCAACTTTGAAGAGCTTATTGAGAGCATCACGAATATGCTATTCTTTTTTTCAGGGGGGTCTAGGAAAAAAAGTTACGAGGTATCAAATTTAGGGGGGGGGGGGGGAGGGGGAGTCTTAGCCAAAAAAAAAAAAAAAAATTCATCACTTTTCTTAAATTTTTTTTTTCACTTTAGCTCGCACTATATTGTTTGTAGTATTCATGGGTGTCCAATTCATGCAAAGATAGCCTATCTAGTGCGATTGTAAGCTATTTCATCGTGGAAAGCATATTATCACGTGACTGAGGGCGTTGCCATCATATAGTGCAACAAACGAAGCGTGGCAAAGCAATGTACAGGCCCGGCGCAAATGGTCGGGCCGGTCGGGCTTTAGCCCGACCACTTTTTTAATACCTCCAAATAAAAAAATTAAAAATAATGTTTTCCATTGATGCGCTCAAGTAATTACATGTAATTATATTCAATCATGCAGTAGTGTTAGTGACCAGCTGTGCATGCAAGTTTGCGTGTGCACGTGCTGGGACTAACCGTAGTATTCATAAACTAATATCTATGGACTGTCATGGCAAAAATTATTCTACCAAAAATTTATCCTTGGATAAATTTTTGCTTCAAAAATTTATCCCTGGGATAAAAAATTTCTGCTAAAATCTATCCTAGGATAAATTTTGGCTGCAAAAATCTATCCTAGGATAAAATTTGGCTGCCAAATATTATCCTACTCTGCCAAAAAATGTCCTAGGGGATTTTGACTGTCAAATTTCATCCTAGCATGGAATAGTGAATGTCCCTGACTCCCCTCTCAGGTTATGTTTTCAGTGCCTACTTGCAAAAGTCAGCTGTCACTCCAAACAGTGCATGAAGAAATCAGTGGACCTTCTCGTGAGTGAGTGAATCCTCCACCCCACCTTCCCTTCGCCACGCGCGCAATACGATGATTCAATGACTTCCAGTTAAGATACAACGGACGGCACTTGGGGGGGGGGAAGGGGGGGGGGGGGGGGAGGGTTTGAGAAGTACACACCTTTGTCTTATATTTATACTCTGCCAAATAGCGTTGGGCTTGGGGAATATAGGGAATTTTGTCTTGTCATGCAAATATCAACCTACCACTTGCCAGAGCCTGCAGGTGACTCTGAGAAGAATATTAATACAATATACTGGTAAAAGGTCACTGAATGAATACAAGAATATGCATTACAGCCTTCATCATACACGCGTAGTCAGGGCTATAGTAAGTGGTCTGGTTACTATATTTAGTGGGGGGGGGGGGGGGGGGGGGGGGGGGGGGGGGCGCGTGAATGAAGCTTTATCAGTATGGACAGGTGGGATCAATCCCTACGGAATGTCGTATGTAATCTAACGAAGCGTATACATGTACATGTATGTTAATTCGCCTGTTGATAGGTTTTATCATTTGTGAACGTTAACTAGGCCTATGTGAACATTTTTTTTTTCTTTTTTTTTTTCGGGGTATGTGGTCTGGTTAATACCGTTGTAGCAGTGAAAATTGTCCCCCCTGGAAAACTGACCCCCCGGACATTTTACCCTAGGGAAATATGTCCCCCCGGGCACTTTTCCCTTAGTGAAAAGTGTCCCCCTTAGTGAAAAGTGTCCCCCCCCCCCCAATCCAAATTTGGTTTTGGATAAATAAGATGCAAGCGCATGCGCTGCTCATTTCTACCCACGTGTTCAACGTTGGAAATGGAAGGCGATGACGAGTACGATGCTTTGTAAAAGTTTTTGTACGAACATGTATATCCATGCAGCGAACATCAATGAAAAGGAGAAGAAAAGGTCGTTTCGCCGCAAAGCATCGGGATACAAAGTGGAGAGTGGCCGTCTATTTTACTACCACAAATCCAGCAAGAGTTGGAAGCAGGTACCCTCAGAAAAAGAAAGGCAAAGAATCCTCAATGCCTGTCACGCTCTTCCTACGGGTATTTTTAAAAAGGCCTAATTTACCCATGCATATTTATTTATTTTAAAAATTGTCTTTATTAGGGGGTCACTTGGACGCGACAAGACCTACAACAAATTTGCTGATCGTTATCACTGGAAGTGTATGTACAAAGACATCGAGGCATATATACGGACATGTGGAAGTTTGTCAAAAAACGAACGATGTGAAGTTTATGAAAGCAACTGCTCCTCTACATCCTATCCCTGTGCCACAGGAAGTTTGGAAGCAGGTACTGCAAAATTAAATATGCTAATAATAAACGCTAGAAAACATACAAGTGATACATTGTCCAACCTTATAGGTAGGAATTGAGCCATTTAAAAAAAGCAGGTCTGTGAATCGATACATAATCATGCTAGTTGATTATTTTTCGAAATGGCCTGAGGCTGAAGCTATTCCTAGCAAAGAAGCTAAAGAAGTAGCTTTTTTTCTGTTCAAAATGATATGCACCTGTAGGTATGGCTGCACAAAGATTGTTATATCTGATCAAGGAAGAGAATTTGTCAATAATATTAACCAGCATTTGTTTGAACATCTCAAAACAGAACACAGGGTGTCTACAGCATATCACCCACAGACTAATGGATTGGTTGAACGGTATAACCAAACATTGCAGCGTTACCTAGTAAAATTGGTGAACAAGGAGCAAGACAACTGGGATGAATATATAGATGGTGTACTATTTGCATACAGGACCTCAAGGCACCATTCAACAAATGTAACACCATTTGAACTCATGTACTGCAGGTATTTCCTTTCACACTTGAGTATAAAACTTAGTGTATATTATGATATGCTATTTTAGGAAACCTGTTCTACCCATTGAAAAAGAACTCAACAGCAGTGATTCATCTTGCTACAAACACAATGACAGTGCTGATGTTGAAGCCATCTATGGCAAGATGGTAAGGATGAAGAAAACTTTGATCTCTATGCTGCTAAAAATATCAAGAGAGCCCAAACAGTAATATGACAAAAGACATTTTTGCAAAAAGGTAATGTAGCAGCATAACTCTGCATGAGGAAATATTCATGTATTGTCCCTTGTAGGAACTTGCAATTGGAGCCTTAGTTTTGATGCGTAATGGTGCTAAAGATTCAAAAAAGGGGACAAAATGGCCCAACGTTGGCTTGGACCATACAAAGTTGTACAGATACTTGAGAAAGGAGTCTATAAACTGCAAAACCCTTCAACAGGAAAAAATCTCAAATGTATAAATGGTTGCAGGTACATGTAATGTGTGCATTTTCTGCACTTCTTTACAGTGGTCTCATAATTTTAGGCTCAAAGTGTTTCTGAAATCAAAAGTGACCAAGCACAAGAAACAATTGAAAAGTTCTCAAATGTCAGTAGATGCTAAAACTGAAGACCTTGCAAGCCAAGAAAAGATATCAGGGAGTCCTGCTAATCTCTCCAGCACTTCCATGTTATCTGGTACTGTGGCAAAATCTGTTCCATGTGAGAAAGCTGCAGAAGCTGTTATTGATCAAAGCTCTGGATGTGGTCTAGCATCTTCTGATGGAATGTACATCACAGCAAAAAATTCCACGAACAGGGATTTTGAAATTTTGTTCTTGCGTGACATTGAAGGCAACTTCAATGAAGAACATGGATTTGCTTCAAGTACTCAGATTTACAGTGGAGGGTATTTCCCAAAGTTCTTTACTTCAACATCAGAAATACCATCTGCTATCACTTAAGCTGTCTATGAAATTGGTAAACATGATAATCTATTGTATGTACAACTATTAACCTCTTCATTCCCTCCCAAAAGACAGCAAATTATCCCACAACCAATGCAGTAGCATCATCATCAGTTGAAGTTGTTCATATCAGCAGCAAAGAAATGTCTGATGAAGGTAAGATAGTACCTTTTATCATATGCTCTATAGCATGTAGGTACTCTTTTAATAGTGAAGGGAAAACAAGAGTGGATTAGTGAGTTTCAACTTTACGAGTGTGATCGTGCCTGTCTCAATGAAACTGGTGGATGGTTGGGTGATGGAGTCATTAATGCAGTTCAATGCCTCCTCAAAGAAACACATCCAGAGATTGGTGGCCGTCAACCTCCTGTGCTGGGGCAAGTCTTAGCATTTGAAGTACAAAAGAAAGAATTTGTTCAGGTCCTTTATCTGCAGGCTGAGCACCATTGGGTAACTGTATCGAACATTGATTGCCCTGCAGGCAACTGTGTCTATGCTTATGACAGCTTGTTTCACACTGTATCTGATTGTTGCATCAAACAGATAGCGGCTATACTGTGCCACAGTCAACATGAAATAAAGGTTGTCTATCCAGCTGTTCAAAGACAAAGAGGGAGCAGTGACTGTGGAGCTTTTGCTCTGGCCTTTGCCACTTCATTATGCAATGGGGAAAATCCAGCAACAATAACATACTGTCAAAAGAAACTTCATAGCCACATTGTTAGTTGCTTGCAGAATAGGTGCATAACTTCCTTTCCCTGCTACAGCAAAAGGAAGGCCCCAAAGATTCATACAGAAGTAACAATTAATATCATCTGCCTGTGCCCCGACTTCCAGAATATGGCAACATGATATGTTGTCATGCATGTGGAGAGTGGTACCATGAAAATTGTGTCCAAGCACCAAAAGCAGCTTGGGAAGAAGAAAACTTCATCTGGGTCTGCAATACATGTGCCTGCTTGTCTCATTAACAGATTTGAACCTACTGCCCTTGAAAAGAATGTACCAAACCAAAATTCTGTTTAAGTTTGTACACTACTCAAGTTTCAGTAATGCGTGTAACGAACAATTATGGTATTGCAGTAATTACAGGTGATGTAATAAAAAAATATAGATGTAATACTAATACGTAAAATAATAAATCTACATACCCGGCCCGATGCATGACAATTACAAAGCGGTGTGACTTAGTCACAGCCAATAATATGTGCTGGGGGATATTTTACACTAGTGAAAAGTGTCCCCCTACAGGGAGACACTTTTCACTAAAGGGAGACACTTTTCCCTAAGGGAAAAATGTCCGGGGGGACACTTTTCCCTAGGGAAAACTGACCGGGGGTCAATTTTCCCTAGGGAAAAATATCCGGGGGTCAATTTTCCCTAGGGAAAATATCCTGGGGGACATATTTTAGGGGAGGCAATTTACACTAGTACACCGTATAGAACCGAACTGGAGGCTACGACCCTGGTAGTCCACAAGATCTAGTTAGGCGACTCAGGGGCGGCGGAGGGTGTCCATATTTGGGGGGGGGGGGGGGGGGGGGGGGGGGCTGTGGTAAAAAAAGATAATCGTATTCATACCCATACGCAACCACCGATAAAAAATGGTCCGAAATAAAACACGGGCCATTTTTTTTAATTCGTTGCTACATCCTCAAGATTTACGCATTCTGCTAGCTCTTTACATGTATGCACATGCAAGATGAAGCAGTTATTAAATCGTCTTTCTGTCATGGAGGCAACTAGTTGGGCGTAGCCCGACCTTCGCGTATTGGCGGAAGGTCAGGTACCAAACCCGCACAGTTTTTGTACATGGAGGCATATTATACAATACGTCAATGAATTGTGGCGTGTTATACAATAGGTATCAATGAATAATTGTGTAAAGGATGTCTAAATCAGATTGGCTTTACTACCAGCTGCCGCAGAATGTATTTACTGGGCTCCTGCATTCTGATTGGACTGCAATCCCCGTTGCAGCTTGTACAAAAACTGTGCGGGTTTGGTACCCGACCTTCCGCCAATACGCGAAGGTCGGGCTACGCCCAACTAGGAGGCAACTGCATGGAGGATCTCAAATAGGTGAACAGTTGTCTCAAGACTCATCGTCGAAATTATGTCTATACTTGCGTTTGACGTTGATGTCCTGTTACTGCCTCGACAACTCACAACTCTCTTCGAATGCGTTCCCCCAATTAAAAACCGCACATTGTAATCCAGCCGGTGGTACCTTAATCACCCGTTAATTAACGCTTCAACACAGCTCAGGCTTCAGTATCTTTCTTCGGAACGGACCATGATTCATGCCATAGAACTTGCCTTCGTTCCATCCACACCGATATATAAGTCATAGTCTCGCAAGCACGTCGACGATCGATTGCAATGGACTGGGGACCAAGAGAAGTCGTACTTATCCTGGTCCCCAGTCCATTGTATCGACCGTCAATATCGAGGTCTGGATTTGCGAGACTAACCCTATTTAAACTGACAGTACAGCAATCTCGAAGAACACGCGCTCGCAATAAGAACCTGATGGTAGCGCAAGGGGGGGGGGGGGGGGGGGGGGGGGGGGGCTGAATCCCCCCTCCTCGATATTTGGGGGGGGGAGGGGGGGGGGGGGGCAATAGCCCCCCCTGCCCCCCCTGCTCCGCCGCGCCTGGGCGTAGCCCGACCTTCCGCCAATACGCGAAGCTAGGTCGATCGGGCTATACGCCCAACTTCACGTCTTCACTTCCAGCCGCATCCTTGCATGACTTCACTAAGCGTCTCTGTGTTGAATTTTTAAAGAAGAGCTGATGCTGATCAAAAAGAAATTTAGCGCCACGGCTTGTGCGTATTTTAGGCCCGTACGTGTAGCCAGGATGCCTGGCGGGGGGAGCAGGGAACCGACTCAACGTGGGGTCCTGGCTACATGTATTGCTCTCCCATCCCCAGCCCCCTTACCCCTTTCATCCCATTTCACCCCTTCCCTCTCATTACCATTATAGAAACGGCTGAACTCTAGGAGTGGGATAAAAAATGGCAGGGTGGGATAATTTCTTGCAGTCTGGAATGTTGCCAAAATTTATCCTAGGATAATATTATGCGGGCGGATAGAAAAACCTCATCAACCTTTAGCGTTGAAACTTCCAAAGCGACAATTTGGAATGCAGCATCGTGCCTTTCAGAGCGGAGGCACTGGCTACGATGATAGCAAAGATGCTGCTTTTTTGTCACGTCTGGATAAAAACGTACTTGCGAGCGACAATGCAGCAAGCTCGTTTCAACAGCTTAACGATTCTCCACGTACATAAAGAGCGTACAGATACGCTGTCCATTGTATTGTGCATGAACGAAAATTGTGCGTGAATCATGTACTGGCGCATGCAAATTACAATTGCATCATCTAATTAATTATTCATATAGCCCGACCATTTCATTTTAAAGTATGTTGCGCCGGCCCTGATGTAAAGATAAAGACTATACTAACGCTAGTAAGCCACGGATACACCTGGTATTGTTTAAACGAGTACTTTACCGAGTCATGATCGATAATGCGTGCCGTTTTCAAAATCTTGTTAGAGTACCGCAAACCTTAATTGATGGGCAGGGATGTAATATTCGATAGGCCTACAGCCTGTACATTACGTCATAGCATGAGAGACTGAGTACAGTACCCGCTCGCTCCAGCGGTAATTATCACCTTCGCTCCAGCGGAAAAATAATTATATTCACCTGGTACAGAAGAAACTCTTGGTGTACTCAGCAAACCCACCTGTGGTTGACTTCTCCCCTCTCTTGATGGAATTCACTGTTTATACGCGCCTTTGCTGTATACACAGCGCTTCGTAATCCGCCCTTTTCTAATATTTCATTTCCTTCTCTGCACCCCGCCTACCTGTACTTCTTACTAGTACCTTCATTACATGTAAGATCGAACGCTACGTGTATGCAATACCTGCACGATCACTTCCTAGCCAGAATAAGAGCTCCAACCTAGCTTTGTTACCTTGGTGGAGGCAGGATGGACACAACCTGAGTACCCAACCCAAAGAAGGAAAGTTTCACCATATAGTACACTGTTCCTTCTATTTTACCTCACGTGTTCACTTTCTTGATGATGCACATGCACCCTTGTTCTCTTGGTTATGCACCTTAGTTGAGCATCTGATCATGTAACACCTCAGGTTGAGAGGACCGGTGTAGGTATGCATTGATAAGGACGTACCTGGAATATCAGTTTCGCTACATAGCCAATCATCTAAATTTGGAGCATTAAGGGATAGGTTGAGTACAGTTTTCCTAATCCCACCATACCACAATAACATGAGCACACCATTTTCTGCTATGTGAGGATGAAAAGCATGCACGACACAAGAAAAAAAAAGTACAGTGTGTGGAGTGATGATTTTCTTTATGCTCACATGCTCGTGCATTATGCAGCATGTCGATGGAAATGGTCATTTGGTATGACAAGTGTGTATGGTACCATACAAATTGTAGCTGCAGCATTACATGTCAAAAATGGGATACCTGAAAATGCTTTCTATTTAGGACAGCTTTGCCAACCATTCATACGGAGAACACAGATCAATTGCGTTCTGGTCACTGGCTCATTGAGGCAGATGGACATTGCGGACAAATGTCTGTGGAGTACGATCAGGTCAGGCTGGCTGCCACGGGGATCTAAGCTACATGTTGTGCTGCTTCTTTGTATGTGTAGGAACCATACACACTTGTGCATATGCATCTGACCATGTACATCAACTAATCTAAAACAGTACAGTACATGTATATTGTATGCACGATGGACATCTGGCTGTTAACATGCCCTTACCCCCTTTGCGGTGTGGAGAACCCTGCCAGTTTAGCTTCGGGTTTTGGTTATAAACATGCACGTGCCTACTCTGTACAACATGGTTACCTCTTCACTTAAATTTGTATTACTTGAGCCAGTTAGTTTAGTTCAGCCTTTTGATTTCACTGTGCCACACTGTACACCTGTAATACAATAAGTTAAATATTAGCATTTGATAGTTGTCTCTTTACAAGCACTCAGCATATGCAGAAACCAACCATCTCCACCAATTTGCTAAAGTACTGTCATGTCAGGTGGTAAATGAGCAAACTGCAAAGCACTGTTGGAGGATGCTATGAAATAGGTGTACGTGGATAGCACCAAACCTTTGCATTGGTAGTGTCTTCAAATGCACGGAGAATTGATTTCAAATGCTCATCTTTGCAATGAATTGCAGTGTAGGATGGTACTAACCAAGGTAAGAAAAACAGCTAGCCACCAATACCCAGTGTGTGCAATATAGTGTCTCATCCCACCGCGTGTAGGCAAAGCCCCGATATCTAACGTTGTCGTGTACGTTTAAATCTTCACTTGAACTAAATATAATCAGCATGACAACAGTTCACGTGCGCTGTGGCTGGATCCCAGTGGCTAGCGCACGAAGCTTGAACTGTGGTCATGTTGAAGACGCCATACAGAGACGGCCGGACCACATATTTATTCACTTGCCTCATACTTTCACACATATGATCCCAAAGCTCCACGACTGTAGGCAGAGTATGACTGTAGTTTCTGCTGCTGTAAATTCACAGGCATGCAAAGGTGCTCATTCACTAGAAATCAAGACTCGAACCACGATATTCTAATGAATGAGCACCTTTTCATAATGTTTACAGCATGCGCGGCCGCTATGAGACTGAAGTACGGGCAGTCGTACACACCGCACTTACAGTCGCAAAACGTTGGGATCATATGTGTGAAAGTATGAGGCAAGTGAATAAATGTATAGTCTATTAGTGCACGTGTCTTCAACGTGACCACAGTTCAAGCTTCGTGAGCTAGCCACAGGGATCCAGCCACAGCGCACGTGAACTGTTGTCATGCTGATTATATTTAGTTCAAGTGAAGATTTAAACGTACATGACAACGTTATCGGGGCTTTGCCTACACGCGGTGGGATGAGACACTATATTGCACACACTGGGTATTGGTGGCTAGCTGTTTTTCTTACCTTGGTTAGTACCATCCTACACTGCAATTCATTGCAAAGATGAGCATTTGAAATCAATTCTCCGTGCATTTGAAGACACTACCAATGCAAAGGTTTGGTGCTATCCACGTACACCTATTTCATAGCATCCTCCAACAGTGCTTTGCAGTTTGCTCATTTACCACCTGACATGACAGTACTTTAGCAAATTGGTGGAGATGGTTGGTTTCTGCATATGCTGAGTGCTTGTAAAGAGACAACTATCAAATGCTAATATTTAACTTATTGTATTACAGGTGTACAGTGTGGCACAGTGAAATCAAAAGGCTGAACTAAACTAACTGGCTCAAGTAATACAAATTTAAGTGAAGAGGTAACCATGTTGTACAGAGTAGGCACGTGCATGTTTATAACCAAAACCCGAAGCTAAACTGGCAGGGTTCTCCACACCGCAAAGGGGGTAAGGGCATGTTAACAGCCAGATGTCCATCGTGCATACAATATACATGTACTGTACTGTTTTAGATTAGTTGATGTACATGGTCAGATGCATATGCACAAGTGTGTATGGTTCCTACACATACAAAGAAGCAGCACAACATGTAGCTTAGATCCCCGTGGCAGCCAGCCTGACCTGATCGTACTCCACAGACATTTGTCCGCAATGTCCATCTGCCTCAATGAGCCAGTGACCAGAACGCAATTGATCTGTGTTCTCCGTATGAATGGTTGGCAAAGCTGTCCTAAATAGAAAGCATTTTCAGGTATCCCATTTTTGACATGTAATGCTGCAGCTACAATTTGTATGGTACCATACACACTTGTCATACCAAATGACCATTTCCATCGACATGCTGCATAATGCACGAGCATGTGAGCATAAAGAAAATCATCACTCCACACACTGTACTTTTTTTTTCTTGTGTCGTGCATGCTTTTCATCCTCACATAGCAGAAAATGGTGTGCTCATGTTATTGTGGTATGGTGGGATTAGGAAAACTGTACTCAACCTATCCCTTAATGCTCCAAATTTAGATGATTGGCTATGTAGCGAAACTGATATTCCAGGTACGTCCTTATCAATGCATACCTACACCGGTCCTCTCAACCTGAGGTGTTACATGATCAGATGCTCAACTAAGGTGCATAACCAAGAGAACAAGGGTGCATGTGCATCATCAAGAAAGTGAACACGTGAGGTAAAATAGAAGGAACAGTGTACTATATGGTGAAACTTTCCTTCTTTGGGTTGGGTACTCAGGTTGTGTCCATCCTGCCTCCACCAAGGTAACAAAGCTAGGTTGGAGCTCTTATTCTGGCTAGGAAGTGATCGTGCAGGTATTGCATACACGTAGCGTTCGATCTTACATGTAATGAAGGTACTAGTAAGAAGTACAGGTAGGCGGGGTGCAGAGAAGGAAATGAAATATTAGAAAAGGGCGGATTACGAAGCGCTGTGTATACAGCAAAGGCGCGTATAAACAGTGAATTCCATCAAGAGAGGGGAGAAGTCAACCACAGGTGGGTTTGCTGAGTACACCAAGAGTTTCTTCTGTACCAGGTGAATATAATTATTTTTCCGCTGGAGCGAAGGTGATAATTACCGCTGGAGCGAGCGGGTACTGTATCGCGATATTATAAGGTACAAGTGAAACAGCGTCTCCAGCTGCAAGCGACGAAGCGACAACATCTACAACAGCAATCTGCAACGAAGCCTGCTTGTAATTTGTTATCTTCATTGTAGGTGTGGTCAATTGTCAATTACGTAATGATTTTAAGGGGTGTGGTCGAAAAATGGGCGTGTTCGAAGGCGGAGGAGGGGGGGGGGGGTTGACCTGGCCCTTGTTTTTAGAATTTTTGGGATGATGTCTATAACTTTTTTTTTTGCTCCTCCCCCCCCCCCCCCCCCCCCCCCCCCCCCGACGGATACAACACAAATTTTCTTACATCTTGTTTTTATATGCTAGTTTCCTTGATAATCCCTCATACACACAGGACAGCTAATACTATCCCTCCAATAGATACAGTAACGTGATGTAACCAAGGTGTGTGTGTGTGTGTGTGTGTGTGTGTGTGTGTGTGTGTGTGTGTGTGTGTGTGTGTGTGTGTGTGTGTGTGTGTGTGTGTGTTTGTGTGTGTGTGTGTGTGTGTGTGTGTGTGTGTGTGTGTGTGTGTGTGTGTGCTTGAACACCCCCTCGTGGCCACATCTTTTATCCAGGGTTGGGTTTACTTCAGTTCCATCCCGCCCACATACTTATAATTCACCCAAAACAATTAACACTTTCCACTGCTGCAATATCTCAAGCAGTAGGCATGGTTGTCCCAGGAGTGATGTACCATGGGGGCGGGAAAGACGTGCATGCCACACCCCTTCAAGGTCAAACCACCCATGACAACCGTGTCACACCTTATACACTCTTTGTTGCGAGTCAAAATCACACAAATTTAAAGGGTACGCACTTCATATAGGTCCAGAGTGGGGGTTCTAGGGCAAGGGAGATTCTGTTGGAGAAAATAAACGCAATAGGTTGGGATCCATCACAGTTTGGGATGCATAGTCTTAGGGCGAGAGGCGCCATAGCTGTGGCCAATGCAGGTGTACCTGACCGGTTGTTTAAGCGGCATTGCTGGAGGTCAGAGACTGCACAAGATGGATATATTAAGGACTGAATCGAAAAGTGTCTGGAGGTGTCCAAACACCTGGGCCTGTAAGCCTTCTTTGTTAGGTGTCATGCACACCAATTGTGTTGTCATGGGAGTGGGTAGGGCAGTTTTGTGGGAGGCAATAGGAGAGAGATAAATGTTTATGTCGTTTGAACGTAGTGAATTAGACAAAAACTATGCTCTTTCCAATTGCAATTAGTTACATATGGTGTAAGTGTGAGGCACGTGGGCCTCGGGAGTGGGAAAATTGGTCAGTCTAGGTCACAGTGCATGCAACACCGGAAAACTTCAAAATGTGCGTATTTTGACATGTTTTTGTCCTACTGGAAGCAGGTTGCTCCTTGACATCATGACCACACAGATCAAAGTGCAAGATTCCTGGCAATGGAACTCGGGTTTTCAGAGCAGAATGTTTTCCTCCTAAGTGTATCATGTCTCCAATCCCTTGTTCTCTACCTTTTTACACCACCACTGAAATATACCTTCTCAGAGAGAATGTCTTGTTTCATTCATTTTTCTATATTAACCCATACATAGAAGGCTTGTATGCCAAGTC